>JANTOQ010181257.1:0-14460 GCA_027564595.1 Bythotiara depressa | reverse complement strand
GTAGAAAAATAATAAAATAAAATACCGAAAGTCAAATGGATTCGCGTGTGACAAGTTTAGGGGAATCCATTTAGATTCGATGGATTCGCGACCTCAAAAATATGAGAATCCAAATAGATTCACGCCACTGAAGGTCGGATTTGACAGCCTGTAGTACTAACACAATTTTGACAACTTCATTTTACAACATGACTCAAGCAGAAAATATAATATGGAAACATAGAAAATATTATATAATGAACTCTTAAAAGTGTGACAGTAAGTTTTGTAGCCTGGTATCAGTGTTTCTAAAGATTTGTTATACTTTTGTAGACTGGTACCTGTTCCTAAATGTCTTAAAATTGACTCTGCTGCATAGTACAAAGTAATTTATTTATTATTATTATGTATTTATTATTATCACTTCATGAACAGACCAAGGCAAGGGTCACATTAAAATTATAACCATTATCATTAGACTTGATCTGATCTTTGAATTATGACAATAAAAACGTTTGTTTCTGAAACTTTTATTCGTTGTCAATACAGAGTCTGAGTACTCTACTGGATTCTAGGAGCTAGTCACTTTTAAGGCACCCAGAAAGAGAATCATGCACTGAAGAAGGAAAAATGTTTGTCAGATGTTGTGAATGTTTCTCAAAAAATATTTAAAAACAGATCTCTATATAAATTTCAAATGTTTTCCAGTTTAATTGGTTCTTTTATTCTGGAATTGCATTTTCTGGCAAAACTTAAACAATTGCCACTTGGGACACATCAGGATAGTTTTTCACATGGCTACAAAATTGTCTCTATCTGTCTTTGTAGCCTATTGTTTATCTACATTTCTATTATGTTTCAAATTTAAAGTTGGTTATTGTTAATTTATACCATATATACAGTTGGTTAGAACTCTTGCTGAAGTACTTTCATTTAATAAAGCAACAGTACATACAAGTTGTATACTTTCATTTACAACGGGAGTGAAAGCAACAGTACATACAAGTTGTATACTTTCACTGGATATCTTATATTATTATTAAACTGGTGAAATATATAAATTCTAATTATGTTTATAACTAACATATGCTTTCGTTTAAAGGGCATTTAACGTTGAATATTCACTTGCTATTCTTTTAGTCTAAAGTAAAGTGCTTTAAAAATGTTGCTCAGTATTTTTATTTGGTATAAAAAGGATGAGCAGTTCGAACGTTATGAGTTATTAAAGTTTTGGCTGAATAAGGCTCTTTCCATATTCCATATAAGGTAATAAAAAGAATGGAAGATAACACATAAACTATTAAAGCAATGTAAATGTAACTTAGCACACTGAAATGTCTTATTCAGGTACACTTGATAATGTAGGTTACATAGATTGCTAAGAAGAAAAGCTTATGACTATGGTTATACTTGATAATGTAGGTTACAAGTCGCATGCGTACATAGATTGCTAGTTCCAGGCCCCTATTGTTTTCACTATTGTTCTTGATAATTTAACAATGCGTCATCATTTTGTTCTTACAATTTAAAAAGTTTTAGGAGCCTATTATCACTAACATGTACAATTTGAGAAAATGTTTATACCAATGGTTTTTCATGTTATTCACATTTTTAGGAAAAACAATAGGAGCCTGGGACTAGTGATCATTGTAGTCATGCGACTACATCATGTGTCTTCTAACAAGGACTTGTTTAGTAAAGTTTCGCTAACCATGCATCATCAAAGGCTTTCATGTTATCTTCCATTCTTTTTATTCCTATATGGAAAGAGCCTTCGTGACATAATCAGAACTCCATCAGAAAATAATCTTGTTTACCCAAGACTGGCTCCTCACTTATTCAAGCCAAAATTTTACTAACTCATAACATTTGAAGGGCTCATCCTTTTTACAGCAAATAAAAAATCACTAAGTAGTATTTTTATAGCACTTTAGTTTAGACTTAAAAAGTTGCCCTTTAAAACTTAAACTTAGTTTAAGACAAACTGCACAATGTTTGCTTTTTAATACAAAGTTTGCTTTTCAATATAAATATACTATTATTTTTTAATACAATCACAACCATCCTTTACCTATCTAAAAGAAACTCAACAATATCCACTTTGTTTTTTAGCACAGCATAATGTAATAAACTCAAATGGTTAGCATCATGAGCATCAGCAGAAAGCCCATCATCCATGCACTTCTGTAAAGTCTTGAGATCATGGCTAAAGGAAACAGGAAATATTTCATGTCAGAAGTTGTTCTTAAATGCTATTTTAACAATACATTATTAGAACTAGTGACAAAGCCAGATTAAAAACCACATAATTAAAAAACAAACACTATTTGATTTGATTTGTGTGATATAATAAGTATATATATATATTAGTCAGCTACAAAATAATAAAATATATTAGCTGATAAATTATGTATTTTCACAGCTTTCACAAATGGATATATATTTAACAGCTATAACTCAAGCGAACACAACTACTAAAAACAAATGAACTGGCGGAATTGGGACTTCAGTCTCAGTGGGCCGTGCACACTTGCCTGTCACCCTGTGACATCATACCACATCCGATGTCATCAATATAAGTATCTGTCACCCTGTGGCATCTAGCAATAATTCACAATTTATATGTTACTGGTTACCTAGCGAATTGCAGCAGTAGACTAAATAGCGCTAGACTGCAAGCATATCCCTGTTGTCCATTCATTCTGAACAAAATAAGCCAATGCATACATGTTCATGGTACAATAAATACATTCTCATATCCAGGAAGATATTATGGTGCAACTAAACATCACACCAACATTTTGTTGTCGATGATTTATTGAGAGAAAACATTTCATAAATGTTATAAAGAATAAATTTTTTATAATCAATGAATTTAAAAAGGTAGGTTTTTGTTTTTACCTACTGTATCTTTTCTACATTAGAGCAGGAGATTAAATTACCAGAAAGATTCTAGTTACATACGTGATTTTTTTCTTTACGTACATTGAGAAACGACTTAAAAGGGAATTAATGTTTGGAAATTTTTTCCCACCAATTTAATAAAAACAGACACTAACCTAATCAGAGTACTAGAAAACTAAAAAATAATATGTTGGAAATTTATTTTATAAGTCATTTTAAGCCCAACTATACATTGAGAATATTAATAAATATGGAGGTTTCTTCAAGTTTAGGCAAAAGTATTATTAAATCAGACTCTTCAGAGAATTCAGATGATACTGGTGGGACTAACATGGGTTATGGAAATGAATCGGAGTTTACAGAACAGGATATTAAAAATATATGCACTCATTTTTTTTCCTTTTCTATTCTCACTACACTTCTATTTCACTGCTATGGAGAGGTCGCTATATAAACCTGTTCCATTTGAAAGATATGCTATGCGCTATAGAATAAAAGGACAAAGTCTTCTTTTAAAAAGAGACATTTAATAATAAAAGAAGAAAGTTATAAATAAACAAAAATATATATACTGTTGTTTGTGTTTGGGAGTTGATTATATAACTGAGTTTTTGATGAAATTGACTGTGGGCAGCGCTGGTGTCAAAAAGTTAAGAAAATATCCTGACCTTAAAACACCTGTAACTCTGGAATGCCAAAACACATTTGACATGAAATAAAAAGTACTTATCTTATATTTTAAAGCTCTATAACTAAGATTACATCATCAGAAAGAAAATTAATTCTGATGTTAATTCTCCTTTAACAATAAAATGAGTAAGGTCTAAAACACAAAGTACTAACCTTTGGATGGCTTGTATGGCTTTAGAGAATAGTTCAGATATAACTGGTTCAAAGCTAAAATTCAAATAAATAAATATATAAATAGGTACTATAGAACTATATTGAAGTTCTAAGATAAATAAAAGTTTTTATTTTATGCCTACTAACTCTAATTATAGCACAACAAATTTAATTATATGTCTGATTAATGGGATACTGACTCTTTGTTTTGGTATGTACAGAAAAATTGATTCTTCTTCGTTTTTCTGCTGGAGCAAAGAATGTTTTATGTACTATTTTAAAAACAAGGTAAGTTACTGATCCTAGGACAAGAAAAAGAAGATCCCAAGTATCTTTCTAAAATACAAACACTTTTATTACTTGAATTTATTGTATATTGTATATTTATTTTAAATTGATAGTGTTTCTCTAGATATTTTGTTGATATATCAAACAACTGGACGTAGATTACAACCCAATACTTGAAAATCAATCAAGTAGCTACATTTGTCCAAACTCTTGTATTTTCAGGATTATTTAAAAAAAATTTTACTACAATAATTTTCTGTCACAAGGTAAAGTTTGCATTTTATGATTGTTTATGTTCAGGCCGAATCAACGCTAAAGGTCCAGAGGAAGGAGTGGGACTGTGGAAAGAACACTTCCAAAACCTGCTTGGAAAGCCACCTGTCATTGATGAACAACCAATAGAAAAGGTATTCGATATACTACCAATCAATTCTGGAGTCTTTACAGCAGAAGAACTGAAGTTATCCATACAAAGTCTACAGAACAACAAAGCAACAGTACTGGATAGAATCCCAACTGAAGTATGGAAACTAGGTTGACTCGATCAGCTATTATTAAAGATCTGCAACAAAAAACTTTCCATGGAGATGTCCCCAAAACATGGTTAAAAGGAGGAATTCTTCCATTTCCAAAAAGGGCAACCTGGGAAAGACTTCTAATTATAGAGGTATAACACTGACATCAGTTGCTGCAAAAATCTACAACAAAATGCTGCTAAACAGGTTAAGACGACATCTAGATCCTCTTCTAAGAAACAACCAAGATGGATTTAGATCAAACCGATCAACCACTGCACAAATACTAGCTTTACGAAGAGTCTTGGAAATCAAGGCCAAGAGCTTACCAGCGATAATAACTTTTGTTGACTTTCATAAAGCCTTTGACTCCATACATAGGAGCAAGTTTATGGACATTCTATTGGCATATGGAGTACCTAAACCAATCATTTCAGCTATAGAGATTCTGTATACCAACACTCTTGCAAAAGTCCTCTCACCAGATGGAGACACCACAGATTTTGAAATCCTTGCAGTAGACTTACAAGGGGACACACTAGCACCTTTCCTGTTTATAGTAACCTTAGACTATGCAATGAGAACTGCAACCAAAGATGAATCATCTATCAGGTTCATCCTATCTAAGGGAAGAAGCAGACAATTTATCCTACCAAGGTAGTGTGTGATACTGATTTTGTTGATGATCTAGCATTAATATCCAACACACACTAGAGGAAGCTCAACTATTCCTGTTAAGAGTGGAAGCAGCAGAAGTACAATTGGGCCTACACACGAATGAGGAAAAAACAGAGTATATGACATTCCATCAATAGGATGGATATTTGCTGATTCTCAATGGCAGTGAATTGAAGAAAGTGGGCATGTGAGAACAATGAATTGGCCAATCAGCATCACATATTTTTGTACTGACCTCTAGCAAAATGGCTGCCAGGTAATATGTAGTTATAAAACACTTTTATGAAACAGATATTAAACTGCCGATTCTATCCTTCCACTTCAAACAAGGAAATTAGAGATATCTTTGAAATAACAGTCTGCAAATATAAAAAAGTTAAAGCTGTCAATATATCAATGCCATCGAAAAACAACACCCTTACAAAAGAGCTTGTACCTTTGGTCATGACTGTATTCCTGTTTTTGAGAAATATTTTGAAATTTGTGATTTTCAAATAAATACCAGAAATAATATGTACTCTGTCAAACTTAGTATCAATAAAAAATGAAATCGGAAGAAAACGTGTTGTATTATGCCGCCCGCATATTTATATAACAATGTGCCACTCTCCTTAAGAAAATTTGAAAATAAAAGGTCATTTAAGAAAACTCTGGAACAATTTGAAGTAAACATATGCTCTTAACAATATATATGTTTTTCAATTTTAACTTCTTAACACTCCGATTTTATCACTTTATAAATATATATATATAAAACATAATTATAAATGTATATTTAACTTGTATAATACAGGACCTATATAATAAAACAGTTCTTTGTGAAACTGAATAGTTATCCTGTATAAATATTATTTTAAATAAAAAAATTTTAAACAATAATATAAAGACTATTAATAATGATTGTCATTATGAAACGCAAAATATTTTTAATCATAATAAATAGTTCAACTTCTAAGCAAGCTTATATACAAGGCTATACTGTTTTATTGTGTATTGCATTTGGTTAACAGCTTTTTAATAGCAAATTCTCTTAAAGTTTGTTTCTGACCTGAAGATAAAACATAGTGATGGCCATGCTCTGAAAGAACAAAATCATAAATAACAATGTATGCACTACAATTTTGATAATCAACACACCTATAGCTATTGAAATACATTAAATGATAAACTCTAGGTTCTTAGATTCTTGTTTTAACTTTGTTAGGGTTTCAGTAAGATTTATAACCAGTTCTTTCTTCTCACGAATAGTTTTTCAGAACAAATATACTTTTGTCAATGGAGAGAGATCACCCTTCTCCTCTGCAGCAATACTGTATTTCTCAATACCGATATTCCAACTATTAATACATGAATCAACAGCCTTTTTCTTTCAACATCTGCAATTTTTAGTTTTCAAGTGACTTAGTTTCAGCTGATTTATGACATTTTAACAAATCAATGAGATGTAAAAAATAAAATACTGTCATAAACATCAAATGCAAGATAAAATACTATAATGGTCTTCTACACATGATCTTTCTTTTGATTTTACGGATTTAGGCTATTAAGTTCTGATCCCCTCCACTCGTCCTTAGCAGCCAAAGGTATATCAAAACAATTATTTGGTAAAAACACAACATGACATTAATTTTGAAGTACTACAAAATTGAGAATGTAGGAAGTACAGTGGTGGCAAATAAGCAAATAAGCAAATAAGTAACGTTTTCTAGATTTTGGTCAAAATTAGCTTTTATGGATTTGGTACTAGATTTGAGTACTCACCTATTAAACAGTTCAAAACCAATAAAAGAATAAAAATCCATTGTATAAGGCCCCTAAGAGCATAAGAGCCTAAGAACATAAGTAAATTGAAAATACTCTTCAAATTATTATAACAGTATTATTATGATTTTTTAATTATTACCATTTTCTTTGTTTTTAAATATCTAGTAAAAGGTAGATATTTCTTTGAACTTTGGTGATAAAATAATTTGCTATAATGTAGAATTTATTAAAATAAGAACAATAATTAATAAACATTAAAAGTACAGAAAAATTTACAGTGACATGTTATAGACAATTTATTAGGATATATATATATATATATGTTTCAGGGCCTAGTTAAACACTTCCTTGTATTAAGATAAACTTGAATGTCAAAAAGAGAGAGGGACCTGGTGAAGAAAGTTAGCTGCTGTCTCTCGTGCTTACCTTCCCATCCTTAATTAAATAATTTATGAAGATCATGGGTGGCCTGTGCCAGGGCTATTTTCAATGTAGTTCATATGCAGTAAAATGGCCAAATACTCAAGGTGGCATATATTCTTATATATGTAGCAACCTAACAATATTTTTTCTGCATAAAAAACAATTAAAAGAGAGACAAGAAAATAATCTAAAAATACATGAATTCAGGTAGATAAGTAAATCCCAACCCACAGTTTTCAACAAGAAAATGCAAGCTATAACATAAATATTAACAGTGTATTGTTTACCATTTCTCTAAGGATTCCTCATCTTGTAAGCACTTTCTGTCACCTTCATCAAAAACAGGCTTTTCCTTGTTATTACTTGATTCATCACATATACTTGACTGCTGTTGATGAAACAGAACAGAAACAACCTGAAAAATATTTTAGTTGTGTAATTGTGTATGGAATGTTGATTTAGTTGTGTAATTGTGTATGGAATGTTGATAACATATATTAGTTGTGTAATTAAGATTAAGGTATTATTAAGATAAGATTAAAATATTTATAAATTATTGTATTACTTTTTAGTGGACTCTACTACTATACTAAGTCCTAACATATGAACTAGTAGATTGTTTACTAAACATATTTGTATTACGTATATCAAACTATCCTAAATTACGTCCTACTTGTTTCACTTTAATTTAATTATGTCTATATATATTATGGCTTTAATTCATTATACATATTAAGAAATTCTGGGCCTGAAGCATCTGAGAAAGAAAATGAAAAAATAAGATGTGCATAAACACATTAAATACTAGTTTAGTGAATCTGTGAGAGGGGTGCCAAAGGGAAAATGGAATGAACCAGTGTTTAAAACCCTCTGGATATGGCCCTGATAATACTAACAACAAATAAATGTCTCCAATACAAAACAGTATATATAGCTAACTTTTAGTGTTTAAAATAAACAATGCAACTTCTACAGAAAAGTAAACATGATATGACTAACAAACCTTTTGCTCAGACATTTTCTAGGCACTGGCTGAAAACCATGGAAACTTGCTGAGATTACATAAAGTTGTTGATTATTTAAAAAATATGTTGATTGGTTGCTTAACTCTGCTTTATGTTAATTAATTTTTTGCAGGATTAAATTTCGTATTGCAGTGACAAATTGACCAAACAAAAACTTGAAAGACAGATTTAATTGGTACTACATTATGTCACACAGAATTACAAATAGCTTCTTGTGACAATAAAATAAAGTAAGATTCTAGCAGCAATTATCAATAAATGAACTAAGGTACCTGTACTATTTTATCTTTTTCACTATCATTATCTTCTTCTTCCTCCTCTTCCTCAATTTGATCAATATGGTCTTCAGGAAGTAACCCAACCCGTAGATGTCGACGAGCACTGGTATCAAATTCCTTTGTTGCATCAGAATCTGTTCTTACTCTATACTTTGAAGCTTCAGAATCAGACCGGGAACGCTCATTTAATGCAGTTTCAATTCGTTTTTCTTTTAAGTCTTTAGCTACTGACCTGAAGGATAATGCAATTGATCGCACAATGGAAGAAGCCTAAATATACAAGAGTAATATTTCAAATGAGACAATACATAATGATAATAAACATATTCAGAATTATTCTTACATGTACAAGTGGGGCATTCAAACTTTCAGATTTTTAGATAATTTAGAACAAGGTATGTTTTATTTTCATTTTATAATAGTTGAACAATCTTGCAAGCTTGTGTCGCTTGTGTATTAATTTAATATCTTTTATATATTATTACAGTGCTGTTATAGAACCTGTATGTCATTTGAGAGAGTAAATCCTTATTCAATCAATGTCTATTATCATACAATGTTATAATCTCGAACAGGTCTTTATTCTATATAGTTTATTATATTTCCCATCAATGAAAACACTGTTCCAGTTTCAACAGGACAACATTGATTAGACATTAGAATTATTAAACCTTTTTACAGGAAATTAAATGTTTTAATAATTTGTATTAATTTAATTTATATGGAACATTTATTCTGTTCATTTATTCTGTTCATTTATTTACCACTGGATAATCCTCTTTTAAAATTGCTAAAGCTGCTAATATCTACTACATTACAATAAAATAAGAAAGTGTCACAATAACATTATAAATAACATTGTAATTTCAAGTGATCTCTGTTGCTTTCTTGCATATATTTTTCAAATTTATTATGCTATACAGTATCTGATACTTTTCCTTTCAAAATGTTAAAATTGTTTCATTTTTACTACTCCACAATTACTTTGATTAATAATCTGAGACTAACATGGATAAGAGGCACATATCATTTGCACCTTGCTACTCTGTACCTGTCTTAGCAATTTAATTCTCGAGGAATATGCCCAATTGTAGAACATAAAAGTTTAAGGCAATAATGTTATTACTGACCAGAAACCTTTGGTGAACATTTAATTTAATTATCAAGTCACATGGAGAAAGGGGTCAACAAATCTAGCTGATTACTTTTCCCAACATGCAACACCAATTCACAAACTTTCTAAATCTATCTAGATGAAATGACTGGTTCATACATGGACCTCCCTACATTGACACTATAACAACAGAAGCTCCAACATTAATAAAATGGAAAATAAAATATTACAGATGCCTAAGTTCATTTATTGATAATTGCTGCTAGAATTTTACTTTATTTCATTGTCACTGAAAGCTATTTGTAACATGGGTTTTTTGTCCACTTTTCTTGGTGTTTGGGATTCTTTTGGTAGTATGCTACCAGACAAGTGGTGCTAGGCAAGCATGTGAGTTGAGATATACTCTGCATGATTGGGCAATATGCTCCACACTTATGAGCTGTACTGAGTTTATATAGGAACTGTTGTTGTTGTTGTTATTATTGAGCTAATTTGGGAATATTAACCTCAAGAAGTTGTTGTTGAGTCAATAAAATTTGCAAAAATTGAAAACAATAATGTAATTAAGCCAACCTTATAGTCTTCTGGGAACAAAACTAGAGATGTTGGTGTAAATACTAGTAAAATGAAGGTTTGTGAAACAAAGAAGTGTAAAAACAGCCAGATTCTCACTTGATTTCCAGAAGACTATAAGTATGGCATAATATTTACATTTATTGTTCCAAATTTCTCCATACTTTCAAGTGCTTTTCTTATTTTACTAACACAGCATAAATGGAATAATGAAGCAGAAATTTTGAAGTAGTCACTGTTATTGAATTTGTGGTTATAAAATGAGATGATGCAGAAACATATTACTTTATTACTCAAGTGCGAATCTGGCAGTTTTGTCACTTCTGTGTACCACAAACCTACCTTTAGTGATGTTTAGACCAACTTCTCTAGTTTTATGTTGATGTTGCTTAAGTGTTTTTTGTTAAACTCTTTCTTGCTGGATTTTAACATGCTTATGTACGATAGACATTTCGGATTTGTTAAATTAAATTAAATTAAAGTGTGAATATGAAATTTAAAACATTAAAATACATGTGCAAACAATCAAACACTTTTATATGACTGTTGTTGTTGTTGAAATAAGATAAGAAGATGTAGTACAATAAACAGTTTGAGTTTTCATGTTATCTGATACCTCCTTATTGGTACTAATTTTTGTGATAAAGCTTGCGAAAATATAGACCCACGAAAAGTTTTCTAATTCAAATTCATGAAAATAAGTACCACAAAATTTTCTCTTAAAATGGTACAGGAAAACAAAACAAAAACGAGGTGTTTTAAATTCACAACCCTCAAGATGCATTATGCCATTCACAACCCTCAAGATGCATTATACCCTGAAGGAGCCCTAGGAGATATAATAAACCAAAATCTCAAGTTTGGCAGATTCAAGGACTTCTAACATTGTAAGTGTTTACTGAGGCACAGTTTGTTCATGTTATTTTTAGTATTTCCTAGAAGTTTCCAACCTTTCTAATTTTTTAATTCCAAAATTCAAGATTTAGGAAAATAAATACCCACAACAAACTAGGTCGTAATGAATTCAAGAAAATATGTATTCATGAAAATAAGTACCCATGAAAAGCCAAAAACATTCCCACATGAAAATAAGTACCCACAAAAAGCCAAAAACATTCCCACGCGAAAATATTTGTGTTCCAAGGTGCAACAGAAAGAAAGCCAATGGAAAAGACTGCTAGAAATAAATTCATGGGATGTTCAATAAAACTAGAAAATACAAATATGATTGTAATCAAGTAATATGTAAACAAAATAAAGTTTTGATTTTATAACACTTTGATTTTCATTATTTGTCTGGGAAAGGGGTTATAAATTTGAATATTAATTTGTAATTTTTTTGTTCAACATAGATAGAAAAAATGGTATAAATTTTCATGCATTTATGATTTATCATTTCCCGAACCGGAATGACATCATGGCAGAACTTGAATATACACATCTTTCATCTTCCCCATTAAAACTTCTTGTTTGTTGGCAGTATATTTTTGGCAGCATGGGAAAGATAATTTGAGAACATTTCTAAAGCTTCTTAATAGATGTCACATAAGAGCAGGTTTTGAAAGCAAGAAAATTTTGCAGGAACAGCTTGTTAGACAAGGAACCAAGGACCAAAACTGAGACTGTCCTATAACATAACCTACCATGCCACATTTGCTAAGTTTCAAAGGATATTCTTACTGCTATACAAGTTCTCTTGACACCTGATGAAGCACATCATAAAGTTTTCAAGACAGTTTGTTGTTGGCTTTCTTTTGTAAAGTGAAACATCTAAACCTGAAAACTGAACAAACAAAAGATATAGCTTTGGGAAATGTGGTGTATTATAATTTGGTGCAAGAAACAACAATAAAAATGAGAATAAAATGTAAAAAAATAGGATGGTATCATGAACTGCATTTCCAACATTCAGTAGTTTATCTGATGCAGTGTAAATCTAGTCACATATATATATACAATACATGGGAAGTGCTAGTACCAGTTTCGGTTATGTGTTAATAATTTAAGTGCTGTCATAGGAAATGTAGTGTTGTGAAAACTGACCCACAGAAGTCCTTTCATGAGCATCTTTCCTAAAAAGACCATATTGGATAGACTTTTATACTTCTTGTAGCATTTGTAACATTTCATTTAACATTTTATTTTAATAAATTGTCTCACTGGTATTACAATAGTCACTATTGTCATTTTATCATACAGGTTTTGACATTATACTTGAGTGTGCTGCATCTTGTGAAATTAAATCATCATATTAGAAAAATGTGAAAGAAAGAAAGAAAGATATTATTTATGAGTTAATAAAGTATGTTTCCCATGTTTTTAATTTTTTAAATATATATCATCATTTATATCAAAAGTAGAAGGGGGTTTAAAGTAGAAGGGGTTTTGTGTAGAAGGGGGTTTTGTGACATTTCTAACAACTTCTCCTAAAACATGGGTTGAATTATCCAGTTTACAATCATTTTCTCATTTTCAAAAAAATTCTAAATAAATGTATTCTTTTAAAAAATGAATGGAATTTCCCGGTTTACTGGTTAAGATTCTATGAACTGTTTTCTCAGGTGGATATTCTGGTAGACAATCCATCCCGGTTGACACTACGAGCAAGCAGACTTATTATAGAAAGATTACATTTCCAGTTAGAAGTGGAACTTTCTGGTTTACTCATTTTGTAAGTAGGGAATCCTGGTTTACTTTATTAAAAAATCCACACACTTAATTTGTCTCAACCTTACATTGTATAAGCTACATTACTTTGATCATAAACTTTCATGCAGAAAGATAGGACAGAAATCTTAAAAGTTTTAAGTAGAATTTACCAAATTTAAGTCATTAACACATGGTTGATAGATAGAAGTAATATTTTCTTAGAACCCAAATAATAATGTAGATGTGTACATTTGATTAACGCTTTCAAGCATAAATTATTACATATAGAAAAATTACACAAGTTTTCTGGTTTACTCATTTTGTAAGTGGGGAATCCTAGTTTACTTTCTTAAAAATTCACACACTTAATTTGTCTCAACCTTACATTGTTTTAACCTACTGTACACTACTTTGATCATAAACTTTCATACAGGAAGATAGGGTGGAAATCTTAAAAGTATTTTAAGTAGAATTTCAGAAGCAGCCAACGGAGGTGTTCTAGAAAAACAGGTGTTCTAAAATGCCAGGAAGGACTTTTTTAGTAAAATTTTCTAAAATTGCTGAAGTCTTCTAGAACACCTCCATTTCCCAGGAAGACGTTTTTACTTTCCTAGAACACCTAAATTTGCTAGGAACAACTCCTTTTTACCTTAGCACACCTCAATCTGCCAGGAACTGAAACAATTTTTTAAGTGAAAAAATTGTTTTTTCTTAGAACAGTTCAATTTGCCAGGAACAAAATTATTTCTTTTAGAACACCTCTTTTTGCCAGGAACTCCAAAAATTATTTTTCTTAGAGCAGCTCAATTTGCCAGGAACAGAATTATTTCTTCCTAGAACACCTCATTTTTATTATAATTTATGAATTTACCTTTAGCAGGTAATTGATGCACAAATATAATTCATTGCATTTATTACATTTTTACGGCCAATAATGTGCTTTATGAATATGCTAATTATGTAAACCACAATATTCTTCCATTATTTCATTTCCATAAAATAAGGAAACAGAAGGTCTCAATAATCATCAAAGATAGGTGCAGTGTGTTAACTACTATTGGAGGATGAATAATGTTTACAAGTTTTACTTAATTTTGAGCTATTTTGAAACTGTAAAATTCCACCTAATTCATAAAAAATACAAAACCTCAAAATATTGTATTTTTTAAGTACCAGTACCGAAAATCAGCTTATAAGCTAGATTTCTCTTCCCAGTATAACTATATATATCAGGTGTATTGATATAAACATAGACAGGCAATTTGAAAACCATATATAATTTTCAACATTCAACTATAGAAAAGTACTCCCCTAAACAGAAAAAAAAAATACTCAAACTATTTTTAAGTGACTGAGTATAAGTATTTACAAATTAATAATTCAATAACAACAACAGTTCCCAAATCTGTAAAATTGGAACAGCGGTG
>JANTOQ010181035.1:0-14068 GCA_027564595.1 Bythotiara depressa | reverse complement strand
CTTGAAGCATGAAACAACCTTTTATCAGGAGCTTGTAAATACTCTCTTGAAGCATGAAACTACCTTTTATCAGGAGCGTATAAATACTCTTGAAGCATGAAACAACCTTTTATCAGGAGCTTGTAAATACTCTCTTGAAGCATGAAACAACCTTTTATCAGGAGCTTGTAAATACTCTCTTGAAGCATGAAACTACCTTTTATCAGGAGCTTATAAATACTCACTTGAAGCATGAAACTACCTTTTGTCAGAAGCTTATAAATACTCTCTTGAAGCACACTTTTAAGCACACTTTTAACGAAAAGTACACAAGTCCTGGTTGATCAGGTTTTTTTTCTATTCTTAATTAAACGTATAAAGAAAAAGGTATATAATTGAGGAACTGTTTAGTAGTACCAGAAAGGAAATGTCGGTATAGAGTTTGTCAAAGAGGTGTTGGATGAAATAATCAAGGTAGTATAAGGAGAAATAGTCGTTTTTATACTTTCTACCGCATAAACATCAAGTAATTTGAAAATATATGTCGTTTCATACTGCTACAGTTACTTATATTGATTAAATACTATGTATGTACATTTCTTTCTTCTCAGAGGATTCCGAGGAAGCACAATGGGTGGATCTATCCTTAAACCCTGAGCGATACACGGGTTATCAAGGACAAAGTGCGCATCGTATTTGGAACAGTATATACAAAGAAAATTGTTTCCTGCCAAATAAAAAAATGAGCACTTATGACGAGTTTAAGGCAACATTCCTACTAAAAACGTGTCTAGAAAAGCGTGTATTTTATCGAACAATATCTGGTCTACATGCTAGTATTAATATTCATTTGAGCTATAATTATTTGCTGACTCAGGGCACATTTTCACCAAAGCAATACTGGGGACCAAATATACAAGAATTTCAAAAACGATTTGATCAGGAAACAACAAATGGGAATGGTAAGTACATACCTTAACACTATAATGCCTGGATACACCTCCTGCCAATTGTAAATTTCCTAATAGTATCCCTTATAATTTTATGAAAGATCAGGGGGACTTATCAACTATTACTAACATGATTTTTCCTTTTATTTCCAATTAGTAACACCCCTGGAAAAAGCAAAACAGCAAAGAAATGAATATAGATTTGAATAATTTCCGGGGACACCAGGCACTCTGTGTTAACACCAAAATAATTTAGGACAGGATTATTTTTAACAAAAGAAGTGTAATGTCCTATAAGGAGTAACAAATAACTTTCGGATACTTTAACCTTTTAATGCACAGTGTGTCCACGGAAAGGAATCAAACCGCTGGTCATTTGCTATTTTGCTTTTTGCAAGGGGTTTATTATTAGAAATGTAGTGTAATATAAATTTGGTAAAAGCGTATAAAACCCCTGCTCCCATATAAATTATAAAGGTTTGCAATGGGGAGTTTAATATAACCAGGAGGTATGCTTATGCATTAAAGGGGTAAGATAAATTTGGTATTGTCCGAAATTGCAATCTTTGTTTTAATTGTTATATTAATTGTCGACTGTTAGAAACCTAAAAATGGCGACTTTTCTGAAACAGTGAATATTGAGTACTAAGAGATGGTAGGTTGTCTTTTTGTTACAGAATCTACGTATTTTGCTTACACTACTGTTTCGGTTTGACCATAGACCTTTAGTCCGTTTAAAAAACTTGGATGCAAAGTTTGCAACTTGCAGGCCATGTTTGAAAAACATTGGAAAGATTCTTGAATCAAATGAAAAGATAAATCGAGGTTTAGTAATACACTTCTTTCCCAGGAAGAAGTAAGTAGTCCTATTACTCTTAGAACGCCTCTTTCCCAGGAATGGTGGCTATATTTCTTATCACAGCTGTTTTTTTCTGGGATACGAGGTGGTTTCTCTTAGAACAGCTCAATTTGCCAGGAAAGGAAAACCTGGACTTTAAATCAGCTCATTTCGCCAGGAAAGGGAAATCTGGTCTTTAGAATTGCTCGTTTTGCCAGGAAATCCAAATTCATCATTTCTCCAGGCCTGGCACATCTCTAAAACACCTGTTTGTTAGAGCATCTTCGTTGGCTGCTTTCTATATTTGTGAGAAGCCATTCTTTTATTTTGCTATTGGGAAAGGTCTAAACCATCTGTCACATGTGATGTGTATGAAAGGCTTGTGTACATAAAATAGTATTTATTAGACACGTTTTAATGTGCATAGCCTGTGTACAGATCCGCAGAACTTAGGCTCGTCTACAAATTTTCACATATAGTTTGAGACTAAGTACCACAATAATTAAAACAATGTTCCACAGGTGATGAGAATGCGTTCACGTCCATATGACTAATGACCTTTAAGGTGTACGGATACATTTATACTAAAGACACAGGCGCAGTCTTGCAGTACAGATGGAAGGGAGATGCCTCGGTTTCCCGAGAATGGAACAGTTAAGGTGATTTGTGACGCCATAAAACACTGCAGTCAGGCAGTTATGAAATCAGCATGTTTCCCGTCAACACATACCTCCATACTTATGTAGGCACTTTATGGAAACGGTGATAAACACGAAAGGGGCATAAAAGTGCTAAAGTCTCACATAGTATGAAGATTAGTTTTAAATAAGTCAAATTGTAAAATTTTAAATAGGTGTCTCACAAAATTTGAACGTTGGTGTCGTCATCATGGTAGTATTGAGGGAGTGAGAATATATATATATATGCAGTTCTTTTCTTGCATTTAATAGTATATAATGTTCGTTTTACCAAGGTCCCCATTGGTTGAAGAATTTATATTTCACTTATACATTGGTGTTACGAGCAGTGACGAAAGCAGCGCCATATTGGAAAGAGGTAGTATTATACACTGGCAACCATAATGAAGATAAACGAGTCAAGCAGATTCTTCTTGAACTTGTCCATACATCAAAGTAAGTATTTTACACTCAAATACTCAAAAGGTTGCTCACAATAAGAAGACGGGGGTGGTTCCATTTCTACTAAATATTCTTTAAAAAAGGGGGCTCACAATAAGAAGACGGGGTGGTTCCATTTCTACTAAATATTATTTAAAAAAGGGGGCTCACAATAAGAAGACGGGGTGGTTCCATTTCTAATAAATATTCTTTAAAAAAGCGGGCTCAGAATAAAGTGGGAACGGTAGGAATTGGTGTTATAAACGGAATCCCCCCTGCAAGTATGCTCATACGAATAGGTACTATGACACTGAATTCACTGTGATCTTTCATAACGGGCGGGTAAGGATGGGTGCCTCGTTAAAGATAAACGCGCATGAACGCGAACGTCGAAAGTAGAAAATGTGAAATCGTGAAAATTTATACACTTGAGGTACGTACTTGTCACAACTATTTCTTTTAGGTCATGTCCAATCACATTCGATGAAAGTCAGATGTTCACTGGTGATACACAGAAAGCTCAAGTACTCAAAGTACGCATGCTTTTATTATAATAACAATCCTGTCAAAGAGATATAAAACGTTTAAAATTCTGACCTAATTCTTGAGGAGGCCATTTGACAAATACGGTGATGCCAAAAAAGGGCATGTAGAGTTTAGCGTTAATGTATGATGTATTTGTTAAAAAATAATTAACTAATTTGCATCGATTGTTACATTCTACAAAAAGAACCAATTTTGGAGCTAACGAATCGTTGAAACTTTTACTAAAAAATGAAAGTCATTGTAAAACCAAACAAATTTAACATTTAATGCATAGTGTCCCCGGAAAGGAATCAAATTATTGGTCATTTCTTTGCTATTTTTCTTTTTCCAGGGGGTTAATTATTGGAAATATAATGTAAAATAAATTTTGTGAAAGCTGATAATACCCCCTGGTTTTTCATAAAATTATAAAGGTATTTAATGGGAAGTTTAATATTACCAGGAGGTATGCTTGCTATATTATATGCATTAACTTTAAGGGAAGAAACTTTTTGGGTTAAAAACCGCAAAAGTTTCTTCCCGCGAAATATCTAAAAAGGAGCAATCCGCGAAAGTTAATTCCCGAGAGAAAAAACTTTTAACCCGAAAAGCTTTGCTCTTTGGAATATTGCGGTGTTAAACCAACCTGGGAATAACATTGACATGAAAAATGTTATAACTGTAACATCTTCACTGAAATTAATACACAATACGATAATAACAATAAAAATACACAATCAAATCTGGGAAAATTTATTCCCGCGAAAAATCGAAAAATCTCCAATCGCGAAAGTTAATTCCAATTTTTTTCGGACCGCGAAAGTTTATTTCAATAATTAAAACATTGATTACATACCGATTGTATTTCACTGTACATTGTATTATATCCTTAGGATAACTTGATTTTGAAGATACTTGTTTTTGAGTTGTCCTCCTGAATAACATCGTTTCAACGTGCGTTGTAGTGGTGAATAGGGGTGTTCCAATGAATAATGTTGTAGCTATGCTTCTGTCTTGATTTAATAGGAAGAATTCCGCGAACATTTCAAGAATATTACTCGTATTATGGACTGTGTTGGATGTGAAAAATGCAAGTTGTGGGGAAAATTACAGGTAATTTTATAATAAGCCCCCTGGAAGAATGTTGATTCCATGCATCTGTACTGTAAATAATTCACATTAAAGTGAAACTCACAAGCACTTTATTTTCGCGCCATTATCTATTGTTATACTGTAGCCCGAGTTAATTAAAAGTAGGATTTATTCTGTACTAGTTCTAGACAGTTTTTAAATCGGATTCGCGGCATTTCATGGCATGGCGCTTAATCATACTGTGAACTTTTCCTTTCTCGCTCCGTGCGTGATTCTCCTTCTGGGTGTCTTAAAATAGACTACAATCATGGCCATAAGTAATTGGTACAGCGAGCCATTTGTGTCTTTTGTGACGTCATAAAACAATGAAAACATTGAAAAAAGTACAATTTTCGACGTTTTTCTTAAGAAAACATTTGTATTTACGTTCCTACTAAGTTCCACTCGACGTTTTTCTTAAGAAAACATTAGTAATTACGTTCCTACTAAGTTCCACTCGAAGTTTTTCCTAAGAAGACATTGGTATTTACGTTCCTACTAAGGTCCACTCGTGTCCTTTGTGACGACAAAACAATGCAAATATTGAAAAGGTATAAAAGACGTTTTTCTTAAGAAGACATGCGTACCAAGTTTCTGCATTACAACTACAACCGGTCATGATTTTTTGCACATTTGAGGAAAAAGTGTTAAAACCCCATAAGTGCCAATAATTTTCATCTTGACTGTATGTAGCTACTCGTACAACTTCTTGCTACTTCTTCGGATCGAACCAATCAAAAGTCTAAATGATAGGACGTGTCATTTTGCGAGTGATTGCTATTTAATATAAATCCACCACACATTGTAACCTGGTTGTTGTTTTTGTCACATATTATGGAAATATATCCGTCGAGATTACGTCCAAGGTTTTTTCCTGGAATATTACATTCATTCTGAATTTACACGCTCATTGAAAACTCTAGATATTTTCACGGATGGCATCACCATTATGGATTTTTTCAGTTCATTTTGAGGTCAAATGGAAATTACGTTGGAACTCTACACAGCAAGATGTGCATAAACCGAACATAAATAAGCCCACCGAATATACTTTTTTATGTACGTACACTTGCGGCGAAACGCTATTTTGGTTAAATTCGCGCCTCGTCGCAATGTATTATTTTAATGCGTGTACTTTGTTTAATTCGAGTAAGTTTATTATCACTAAATAAATTTCAATATTTTTACTGAAAGTTGTCTAAAAAACGACTTAAAAAAACAACTCAATTCGTGAAAGTTTCTTCTCCCAAATTTTTTCTATGAAGGACATTCGCAATGGTGTTTTTTTAAATATGGCAGGTTATGTGCACGTGAAACGTTCTTCCCTTAGTAGACGATGGTATCACACAAAAAGTTTCTATGATTCTTTATAATTTTGTTATTTATTTTTAAAGATCTTCCGCAACAATGTTGTATAAACCTGTCGTAATAAATTGTTATTTTAGACGACGGGTATTGGTACCGCATTGAAGATACTTTTCTCGTCATCTAAATGGGACCAAATACCTGTGATTAATGGAAAGAGGTTTGCTTTAAGTCGAACTGAGATAGTGGCTTTGTTTAATGCACTTAGCAAGTAAGTAAATCAATTTCGACACTTGGCTGCTTGTTTTGTTAAAATTTACAGAAGCAGCCAATAGTTCTAAGAAAATAGGTGTTCCTAACTGCAACTCTTGTTGCGAATCCAGAAAATAGCTTAAGGTACCTTAAAACACCACTATTTACCAGAAAGCCGGAAAATTTATCTTAGAACAGCTTAATTTACCAGGACATGGAAAACTTAATGTTAGGGGCCGTCGACAATATATTTTCGTAATTTATAACGGCAATTGGCCGTTAAGATTTAGACCCCCTCCCCCTCCTTGATAAGGGCCATCAGAAAATTTTCAGAACGTAAACTTAAACCAGCCTGACATAATGTATAAAAATCTGTGTTGATAATAAAAACAGTAAAAATAACGGCTCTTGGCTCCGCCCGCTTAACGGCCAATTGCCGTTATAAATTATGAAAATCGCTTGTCGACGGCACCTTATAACACCTTAGAACAACTCAATTTGCTGGGAAGTCAGAAATATGACACACATCTGTTAGAACAGTATGACAGGAGAGAAAATCTTAGTCTTACGAACAGCTTATTTTTCATGGTCAAATTAATGATTTTGCTAGAACATCTGTATTTGTCATTATTGACAAACCTATAACACCTCAGTTGGCTGCTTTCAAGTTTAATTGGAAGTAGTCCTGGGTTTTATTTAAAGAAACATCAAAGAGACATGTTTGCTACAAAATCTATCTATTATTCTACATAAAACTCACAAAATAGTACCAGTTAAGGAATATTGTCTGTTCTGGGAGCATAGCTCTCAACACTAAACAATTTTAAAGAAAAAACAAAGATCTTTTTAAATTTATATTGTTGCTGTAATATATGTGCCCTGAAAAAGTCCCAGAACAAAGTTTTATGGATGTGTTATCGGAAATTCAGATGGTCGTGATTGATGTGAAAGTATAGCAATAATGATACTGACTTAATTACTTACTTAGGTATATTCTGGAAAAAACCTCTTCGGAGGAGAGTAAACGCCAATTACTCATCCTACCAAGTTTCAAGCCCTTGTGACTACTAGAAAGGACATTTCTGAAAAGAAAAAAACACTGCAAAAGAGAGTGAACCCCATGGCGTCGTCAAAGGGTGTGCCCGATATTATTTATCCTACAAAGTTTCAAGATCGTGCGGGTATTGGAATATATATTTCTGGAGAACGCCCGATTGTTACAAATCTCAATAAGGAATCGGAATATCTTCCTCCGAATTGGATTGCATTCCAAACTTTCTTGGCTAACGCCCGGTACAATAATGACATTCATTTGTAATGGGGTATAAGGATATTTATATAGCTATGGTTATATATATTAACATTGTCTTGTTTTATTACAGGTTATCCAGTAGCGTTCGTATCATAACAGAGTTCAAGAAGCAAAGTGAGGAAGGAAAGTGAAAGAAAAGCAGCGTTTGTGTATAACCGCATCCGAAATATATCGTTTTTATTTATTTCATTGTTTCAATTTTATTTCGTTGTTGCACTTGTAATTTATTTTCTAGAGATAATCCGAATTCATGTTGTGGTGTATTTATTTAAAAAGTAACTCATTGAGTAATAAGATAAGTTCCCTTAAAAACGCCACAAGCAATGTAAATACTGATGCGATACTGATAAAAATTAAAGGTGACCTTGTCAAGGCTATGAATCGTGCCGAACTTACTTTAGCTATCCTAGCTGACTATTAGAAGGCCTTTGATACGATGAATTTTATAACTGTTGTGTCTAAATTACACCAAATCGGCTTCTCAAAACACTCCCTGTCCAATTTGATGGTAAGGTTTTATCCATGTTGGCCGTCAACTTCTGAGTTCCTCAAGGCTCCATACTTGGACCGATCTTCTTTAATCTACATGTCTATGATCTACAAGACAACATATCGAGCACAATTTCACAGTATGCTGACGACACTTCGTTTTACGAACATACTAAAGTAAAAGACCTGGAAAATTGCATTTCAAAAGTTCAAAATGCTATCGATGAACTCAGTAGCTGGTCTGACCATGCCAACCTACTGTTAAATCCAACAAAATCAAAAGTTATGCTTTTTCCTCGAAGAGCTTGTCACGTATTCACAATTTATCCGATCCACATAAAATTATTATCAAGAGCAAAATGAAGCTAACATAAGAACGTATAACAAAATATAAAATAGACTGGAATTGCCCGCTTTCGCAAGTTAATTATTACAACTTGTAACATGAAACTCACTCAACTACGCAAAATCAAACACTTGATACCATTTGATATTTGATATTCGTAAACAATAGCACCCCCTCAAATTAATTTTTAGAAATTTTTTCACCTAGGACATTCTTATTCCAACTTATTCCAACTACTGTTAATATTTAGGACATTTTCACGCAGGACAAAAAATTGCAAAAAGATTTATTATTATTGGCAACTGTTTTTACTGTAGACAAATATAATAAGATAAGAAATATTGGGTTTTTCTCCCTAACTTAAGTTTCCTTCAATTTTTTCCGACCCACCCCCTACTATTAAAAATGTGAAAAATTTTAACACCCCCCGTACTATTAAATTTTGGATATTTGTCCACCCCACCCCCTACTATTGGAGACCCTAGAGTACATAATAGGATAGATTTTTCAATCCTGAAACTTGTATATAATATAAACGATTACGAGAAGATTGTTACCAAATTATATAACTTTGAAAAGGAAATACTCGTTGCGAACTTTACGAGGTAATGACGAAGTTGCTCTGCATGTACCACGTGAAACCGACACATTTGAAGGAAAAGTGTCAAGAAGACTTTAACAGTATGCCGAAAATTATCATTAGAGGCGGAAGAAAATAAAAGTAAATTTATTAAATTACGCAGGGAATATATTTTTGATAGAGAACTTTCTCGATGTCTGTCTTATGGACGCCCGCGCCCATGTTAAAACGAGTTCTATAGTGTGATTGAAATTTTTCTCGTCTCATAATCCATCATTGTAATTTCTAAATATCAAATTTTTACTAGTTGCTAGTGCCCAGATCCTTCATAAAAGTTGATCACGTGACTACTGTTGAGAAATTTTTACGTAGTATCCATAGCTGAAGTCCGTTTTTAATAAAAACAAACGTCAAATTTCGGTCTAATATGAAAAGGTCTATTTATGGTAGTTGACAATTCTTATTTGGTGCATCAGATTTTTTTAAATAGTAATAGAGAATAAAGACCTAAAAAGATTAAAACATGGATAAAATAGTGTATAACGTTCTTTCATTTTAGAATTAGTAACACTAACAGAACAGTTTTTTGGAAAAACGTTTTTCCATTACCTCATCTAACGAAAAGGCCATAACTCAGGACCACATAGAGATAAATACATGAAATATGGGGAAAATGTGTAAAACTAAATAATATGAGATTAAAATAAAATCCAAGTTGAAATAATACGTCAAAAAAAAGTTATTGAAAGATTTGTGCGAGGGGCGGCCAAAAAAATGGCAATGCCGGGTTATGCCTCGCCTCGTTCCAGCTATAGGTCCTTTTGGGAAATGTGTTTATACAGAAACACTTAGTAAAACTTGCAAAGCGTGTTATTATTGCGATAGATATAAAGATGCTGGATGGAATAATAGTCATACATGCCCGGTACATACATGAAAGCAGTGTTGGTGCCATGTAATCGACTGGCACAATAAATATTTTTAACCAGTCCAAACTACAACATAAGTGACAATACACCACATATATTGGAGATATATTGATCATACCAAGATGTACGCCTGGAATGGAAATTATAAAAGGAGAGTGGGTACTCTATTACGAAACCTGAACGTGAAATACAAAGGAAAGAAACTTAAATATGTGCTTATGGATTTTCTGCACAAATATATCTACGGAAAAGGATAGGCTCGGGACGTAAAACTTGGTGTGTTTCTTTAGATTGATGCATTATGTTATGAACCTATAAAATATGTAACTTTTAATTTGTTCTTCGTGGAAGATACAAAGGTTTTATTCGTCTATTTCTAGCCCAAAATTCCAAATTGCCATTTTATATTATGCAATTTCCACTGAACATATTGTACATAATCTTGGTTCAAAACATCGACATGAAGGAGAACAGCAAGCGTGTAAAGTTTCGTGTCACAAGGTTTTACCATTCCTGAATTAGTGCTTGCGAGCTTTAGGAATTCATTGTTTTGAGAAAAACCCATAAATTTTACAAAATGCAACTTATGATATTTTACGTAAAATTTAACTGATGTTATCACATCGCTTTAATGCTAATTCATTGTTCTTCCTCAAAGTCCCTTCCGTTAGCTCTTGACTTATTTCTTTGTTTTGTTCTCCCATTGTTAGTTCATTGACTTTCCTTTTTCAGGATTTTTAATGTTCAATTCCTTCCTATTCTGAAGCACCCGAAGCACATAAATTCCAACCTCAATTTTCACGTACTGTATTGGAAAATGATTAGAGGGTAGTTTACTATATATCTCATATTGTAATCTTGAACTTGGGAAAGCGATCTAAACTCTAGCAGCACTGAAGTTCCATCCATTGTCACGAAATAGACCATCTTGGTTACGGCTATGAGGATCAAAAGGTATACAGACTTTTTACGCCAGATCAGCGCAAAGGTATAATCATTTGTAAACAAAATCGTAACATTAAATTCATGACCATCTATTTGTTCATTTTGCGGCAAATATTCAAATGAAAGAAACTGCTGCATATGAAGGCTTATATACACAACATCACACTGTTCTAGCACAAAATCCATTTCTCAGCTTTCCCATATGGAAACAAGTTTTGTGGTTGACCGGCACAACATGAGCAAAGAATTGCAACAAAACTGCATTCCAGCAGTTTCTTCGAACTTAGGATGTGCTTGATAAAATGATACTTGTAAAATTCGAGACTATGTTTACCAAAGAAAGATTGGCTTCCTTAAAGCAAGCTGACATAACGAGTTATTTTAAAACGGTTTAATGGTTAGCATAGTTGTATTGTACTGTATCTTTTGAGACAAAATACATGTACTGGTGTATAGGAAAAGTTATTCTTTAGTCTTCAGTCATTTTTTTCACATTTCCGATTTTTTTCTGATTTTGAAAAGTAAATTGCCGTATACGATGTGTCTTGTAAGTGTAATAGCCAATGCTGCTCTGTAAGCTTCTAGAATTACCATCTTTCTTCTATATGTTAGTCGCAGTTTATAAGTTTTACAAATCTTCAGTTACCTATATCCACAAATGTGAAGATTTGAAATGTGCCTGACTGTACTGTGATGGGAGTAATATGGCTAGCAAGCTTGAAACCTAACTCCAAAGTTCAAAATTTTACATATACGAACAGGAACCTTTGTCTAACGTTTCGTGACAAAACGTTTTTTTATTTCTGTAAAAATTATATAAAAGAATAGTCAAAGCTTTCTGTAGTCTTTTTAGTAGTGAAATAGTGCACATGCCCAAAAATTTGGATTATCTCCCCAATTTATAAAAAACGGAGATATTTAAGCAAAAAAAAAAAAAATTATATATGTTTTCCTTATAAAAACTATTTATTTAGTAATTAGAGAGTATTTCCAACATATTTAATTGTAGTGATGCATAATCTTCGACACTGTAGAAGCAGTTATTTAGCTTTTAGGTTGATTACGGAGCGTGGAACTAGCAACAAAAAACGCGAAATAGTTTACATTTCGCTGAAATCTCGATATTGAAGTCACAAAGACTATAGAAGAATGCAAAAGAAGTTCTAATGAAGACATACATATATATATACTTTACTCACGGCAACAACTACACTGTTGATAGCGAATTCATGCATTGTTGTTTTGTTGTCATATTTAATTTTATGTAGGATCATTGTTGTTTTTAATTAAATGCCTATTGTGTAATTATAGCAACGGTTTCTGGTCCCTTCCTTCATTTTAATATTAAATCTGACGTAGCAACCATTTAGAGCTATCTTATTTTTTAATTGATTATTGCTGTGATGGCACAAAAAATTACGTTCACCGAAAAGTGCAAAAAAAATTCTCTACGACAATCCACGACAGAAATAACGCCGAGATTAATGTCTCATCTGCTTCGCGTGGAGCTAATACAATTATAACCAGTCGAACAGCTTAATCAGAGTGGTCACTCAAACACAAAAAAAAAATTCAAAAGTATTCAAGGCAGCATTAAAATTCCAGGCCGTAAAACATTCGCGGATTTTAGCCAAAAAAAGTCCGCAACAGTTTATTCCTGCAAAACTCTCTTCCCATAAAGTAGTGATGCGAACAATATACTGTTCCTGAAATTAATTTGTGTGACGTTACTCAAAATTTTCGTTTGATTTTTTATTAAAAAACTACATCGGTTTCTCCAGGCTAATGTTAATCAGCGAAATAATGAAATGGCGAAATAGCGAAATAAGAATAAATTGCCTCGTTTTCATAAAACTGAATAAACTAGCAAATACAAAACACAATATACTAAATTTAATCTTTCAACAATCTTCAAGTTATTTATCACGTTATCTGTGATGATCGTGAAGTTGTTTTTACGCGTGAACTACGTACAATGGTGTTTTTGGGCGTTGACGTTAAAGAGTAGTTGCATACTTTTCTTTCTTTAACTGACTATTTTGATCGCACTCCTCCAATGGAAATCTATTTCTTGCCAGTGTAAACAACTTTATAAAATACAAATGTAAGTTCATGGCGTGATAAATCACACAAAAACTTAAAATGTAACGTCCATAAAAATAAACACGCATTGAATTATTTGCACACGAACTCTCATATTTTACACCGTTCAACGCACATAGTAGACTATCTATTTGCGAAGTAAAAATTATGAAAATGTTCCTTACCGTCTCGTTACCTTAAGGTGTATAAAGTTTTCAAAGATTACATAGGCAAGTGTTTAAATAACAACCTGGAATTTGAAAACGATTCACAACTGAAACAGAGTTGTATCAAGTAAATAGAATAGAAGTGACAGAATACTGTCTTGTAAATAGTAACTAAAATGAAGATGCATCGATGCAATGTAGTTTTAGAAGACATATTCATTAGAAGTAAACTATAAACACTACTGAACTTAATAGCTTCGACGTGTTTTGTATCATTTCGCCATTTCTCCATTTCGTTGATTAGCATTAGCAGTTTCTCCATCAAGTTGTACTTATGATCAAGATTTTTAAAAACATACCATTTTTCTAGAAAGAACTACAGCTGTTTTAAGGTGTGTTTTTTTTTAACGAGGCTTACGGTTATCACATAATTATTTTGAGAGCTTTGAATGAGTTCATACAATAGCCAAAGCAACCTTTCTACTTATCGTAGATACTTGAAATTTTCAAGAAAGACATGTTTTTTGATAATATCTGTACTATGTTTCTCATAAAGACATGTTTTTTGATAATATTTGTACTATGTTTCTCATAAAGACATGTTTTTTTAATTTCGAGAAGGGTCTATTGAATGTAAGAAGTTAGCATGTATATAATTTCTAATTAAATATAAACTTTTAAACTTTTAACGTTATTTCAGATGTTATAATATAAAAGATATAAATATATTGATTCCAGGTTAATTCTACGTTTTCACCTTAAAAACCTTTCTATGGTTTTCCAGGGCGTAAAATAAATTACAGGGTAGTAGCGATTCTATATGTCCATGTAATGATTTACTTTGTCGACCCTGCAATGTGCAGTCCTTTACATTATAAAGGATCTGTTTATAAATGGGATCCAATTTTAAAGGGATTCCTGCATAAAAAATAAGTTGGGCTTATATGAAAGCCCTTCTAAAATGATGAAAAACCCTTTTTAGTTTATCAAAAAATACCAAGCGATTGTCGAGATATTGCAATTTTAAGCTCTTTTAAGGCAGTAGATGTTCAAGCCATTTCTCTAACTTGTGATGTAATAAGTGAGTTTACCATATATGGAAAAATTATATTTGGAAATA
>JANTOQ010180924.1:0-14465 GCA_027564595.1 Bythotiara depressa | reverse complement strand
TTATTCATTTTTGGATGGCTCAAAGTGCGCATGCTCAGAATAAATGTCCCGTGCGTAGGCGAGAGCAAACGATCGTGAAGTATCGACTTTTTAAACTAATAACACCTATATAAAAAAAGAATATATAATAAATAAATAAAAATAAAACATCTTGATTAAAATAAATTTATATAGAGAGATCTGGATGAGGAAAATCTATGGGTAACGTTAAACATAAAATATTCCTGGTATGAAATCTTTTCATAGACAAAATGATCAGTTTGGTAGCCAGCTTATTATATCAGTTTTAAATTTGTCTACATTTTATGCTAGGTACCATATTCCAAACAATAGAGCTAAAATATTTAGCGAATTTTGTCGATAACGGACTGTATTAACACTGGAAAGTGGAAATTCGTTCTGTGAACGGAGATATCCAATATTGCTTCTTCGTGCTAGGATTAAAATATTTCTATAGTTAATTTTAAATGATTTATCCTTATTTATAAGTTTTTATTTATTTTATTATTTAAATTATTGTCATAAAACTTCCAGGTAAGTTGACCATGTGCACATGCACATTGTTACTCGATAAATTAAATGAATTTAATGAATGAATTAGCACCCTTCTTTTCTCAAGAGACTGCCATTTACTAATTCTAGAATCCTGCACATAATATATGAGACTTTTACGGTTTTAGGCCCCTTTCATGTTCCTTCCCTATCCTGTAGAGCGTCTATAAAACATGGCGATGGGCCGCTCTCGGCAGTAGTGCAACGCTAAGTCAACCCGTGGTCATGTTGATGTAAACCCCGCTCCGATAAGTGCAATTTGTAACAAGTATTAACATATTGATCTGTGAATTATAAATCCCAGTTTGGTCTGTAGATTAACACTTTTCGTACCTTATTTATACTAATTCTCACGGGTACTGATTTTCGCTAATTTCGCGAAATAGCTCAAACTCAAATTCGTAAAAATAAGTACCCTCATATTTGGATATGTGCACTTTAGGTTTTTGGTTTAATGATAAAAATGCATTTTTTTGAGTTAAGAGTTTTCTACTCAAACGCCAAGTGATAAATTAACCAAAACGAAAGCCTAGAGAAATGCCACTGGATGAATGAAACAGGAGAAAGTATAAAACGAATAAATTAAATTGAACATGGTAGCTTCACATCAGTAATTTTATCCACTATTGAAAGAGAGGGTGTAATATGTTTTTAAGCGTTTATGCAAATTAAGAAAGCGGAATACTCTTTGACAGCATCATGGGATTGTCTTAAAATTTCATTTTCATTATCGCGATCTGTTTTTTTATGTTTATAGGCTGGCTATGTTCAATAGGAATCATCTTAGGTCATTTTCTGCTGTCTGTGTGCTTTTCTTCCACAGCTGATGTGCTGGAAGTAGGGTTCTTCGCTGTCTTGGAATCTGACAGAACATTTTCATTCCTATGTAATGCAGATGAAATCATAGCTCTCATTTCTGATAGCAAGCTTTATTAACACATAAAATATACAATCTTTAAGTATTTATTTGTTTGTTCATTTATTTCATAGGTGATGCAATTGACGACGAACAAGAGGATCAGATTCAATTAAATTATGGTTAGTTCTCCATTGTTTGTATTCACGCCGACTGTATCTATGTAATTTTATGTTAATTTCATCCTTTTGCCTCATGCGAATTATATTATTTCTTATCTATTTATTTTAAATGGGTACATAATATATTTTCCCATGTTCATGCAGACTGATCATAAGGATCGACTTTTTAAACCTATAACAACTAGTAAAACAAGAATATATAATAAATAAATAAAAATAAAAATAAAACATCTTGATAAAAATAAATTTATATATAGAGATCTGGTTGAGGATAATTTATGGGCGAACGTTAATCATAACCTATTCCTGGTATGAAATCTTTTCATAGACAAAGGGAACAGTTTGGTAGCCAGCTTATAATATCAGTTTTAAATTAATTTAATGTGTCTACATTTTATGCTAGGTACCATATTCCAAACAATAGGGCTAAAATATTTAGCGAACTTTGTCCATAACGGACTGTATTAACACTGGAAAGTGGAAATTCGTTCTGTGAACGAAGATTATACAATATTGCTTCTTCGTGCTAGGATTTAAATATTTCTGTAGTGAATTTTAAATGATTTATCCTTATTTATAAGTTTTTATTTATTCCATTATTTAACTTAATTGCCATGAAACATCCAGGTAAGTTGAATGAATGAATTAGCACCCTTCTTTTCACAGGAGACTGCCATTTACTAACTCTACAATGCTACACAAAATATATGAGACTTTTACGGTTTTAGGCCCCTTTAATGTTCCCTCCCTATACTGTAGAGCGTCTATAAAACAAGAATGGTGATGATGTCAACGGGAAACTTGGTAGAGTGACACTTACCAGCGTATTATCATCAAAAATAACGGAAATACTTCTCAAAGTCTCATTTCGTCCCTTTCGGAGGAAAGTGAGGTACACCTCCCTTAGGAACCGTGCTGTGGGATTACGGGTTACATCAGTGCTAAAGTGCATTTTAAGTCAAAAGTCAATCTGAAAAAGTAACTAACTAAGAGATTCGTTATGTTCATAGACGCTATTTTTGTAGATTTCCATTTGATTATTTTGGCGCTTTGTCTCAGGATATTATATAAATGGATTGTAGCTAGGATTGTAATTTTCCACTTGCTTTTTGCATATGTTTGTTGCGTACCCTTTAATATTTAACTTAGTTTTTACTTGAGCACTTTCCCTGATTTGCTCATCAAGAATTTTTAAAGAAAACGCATCTTTGTCTCTTGCAAGATACAAGAAAGTGGCATTTGGTTTTATTCAGTTTCATGTAATTGGCCCCATGCTATCCAATTGCAAAAAAGGCGTCATGTTCTAATTTTAGTGATAATGTGTCAGGTTTCCAGTCACAGGTGTATAAAGTTGTATCATCAGAATAATTAAACACCTAACTTCTTTCTTTTACTCAATAAAGCATTCATGTAAATATTACATAGACGACATGGTCCTTTCATTGATCGTTATGACACGCCAAATATAATTCCTGACCTCGACCAGGTATTAAAAGTTGTTTCAATTTTGATTCTTTGACATCTGTTCTTCAGATAATCTCCTATTATATTTAACGCATAATAACTAAAACCATGCTTAATTTTACAATTAACAGTTCGTGATTTAAAGTATCAAATGTTATTGCTAGATCCATTAGAATCACACAAGCATTCTCACTGTTATCAAATGTTTACCACTTTTCAATTCAGAATATCAATTGAGAAGTAACATATCTACGTTCCTGTTACAACAAATTTGTAACAAGATGCCTCCATCATTTCGAGGCATACAGCTTTGTTTGTATGTGTTACTTTGAATTCCTGGGCGTAATTAAATCCCCAATTGATATATGAATATTTCTAACATACTATCCAAGTCAAGCAGGAACTTCTGCTTATGCACATTACCCCAAAGTGAAACAGTTGTCCTCGAAGCGCAGCTTAAACTCTTAAGTAGCTAGCTAGTAGTCACACGTCGGTGTATTCTCTTATAATATTACGGTTGTATTATGCTGTTATATTGCAGTACTGAACATAAAATCTATTTTAATCACATTACTAAATTGAATATATTAATGCCTTTCTATTGAATTCACATATCTTACTTTATGTAACACCGTTTGTGCTCGGAATGGTAAAGCTTCTTTTTTGTGATCTATTTATTATAGTATTGTCATATTTTCAAGGGACAACAGTACGTCTTTTATGTATTAGCATGTATTAACATAAACAATAATGACACGTAAATATGCATCGTTTCCCTAATTTTATGTTCTATATCTTCACAGAGGTTGTAATTATTTACAGCCAGTTGTAACGCGTGGGGTTGAGGCGGATGAAACATCGTTTATATCAATGCATGTTTATTGTTGAAGTTTATCTTGAAAAAACTAGTAGCCTATTAAATCTTGCACCATTTTTAATTTATATAGAAAATAAAAATAAATATTAAATTCGGCCTTTAAGTAATGGTGCGTATATGTTCTACTTTACAAATAACTTCTTTTAGATGAAATAGAAAATGATCCTCTACCGAAAGCATGGTTTGTGCGATCAAGGAACTGGCACCAATCCCGAAAATTGGAATATTGGTGGTAAAGGACAGGTGCTTAGATTGGTGTAGCTAGCTATTAATTACTACAGAATACAAAAGGCTACTTTCTATCTTATTTTAGATCATTAGATTACCTTTTTTGTTTTGTTTATCTGCCATAGACGTCCCCATACCCGAGCCAATATGCTGTCACCTCAAAACAGAATAAAGAACCCAATATTTTAGCAGGACGACGGTATTTAGCTTTTTTTAAGGTAGTGAAATATAACTTTATAACATACTGTTGCATAATTTCAATATTGGCGTTTTAATATGTAGTGGTGAGAGGAGGGGTAGGAAAACACACAACTATGAAAATAATTTAAAACAAATCTTACGTGAATTAATTCAATTTTTAATAAACAAGAAGCCGTTCGGCTTATAAACTGGAAGAAATAGACACATCAAACAGAATCACAGATAAAATATTTTGCAGAAATTAAGTTTTGTGACCAACCTACTTGGCTATTCCAGGGGATTTCTCTTTGTGGAGTGCAACTTTTGTTACGTGTAGGCCAATTCAGGTGCAGAAATATAAAATGAATTGCAACACTTACAAACCTTTTATCTGCGTCTATCGATTAGCACATGCCATACATACCACTATTTTCTTTTCAGAACGTCTCCGTTGGATGTTTAGGTCGTGAACTTGAGGAAATACAGTAGTTTTATATATATTATTGGGTATTTCAACACTGGTAAGATTTTAATAGAGCTAAAGTAAAATTAGTAAAACGTGACTAAAACTTAACTAGTTTAAAAGAAAATATTTAAACAAAATAAGTGAACAGTGATTGCTATAAAAAACTATCAACTTTTAACGTATCGTAATAAGGACCAAAAAACTTCACAAGACATATCAGGCCCGTAACAATTTATTTTGGGTGGAGCATGAAGTGGGAAATTTTGTATATGGAGCCTCCGGCTAGATTGGATAAAATTGCCTTTCCGAACCGTTAGAACGCATGATTGTAAGTCAACAGAATTATACATAATTTTACCAATTTTATACAGCCATACTCTGATACCAGATCGCCTGTCCGTTGTCTTTACAGTTCTTGCTTTAAAGATTTAGGCGCACAAAATCACACACAAAACTCTGCAAAATACGTAGTGGGTTAACTTGTAAATATGAAGAAATCAAAGTTATAGCGATTGGGCGATCTGGTATGCAGGCCGAAATACGGGAGTCACCTACACTTTGGGATATATTTGAAACTGAAATAGTGTCTTGAAGGGAGGGACCACTAGATAAGGTGGAAATACATTATTTCACGATCTCATAAACAATAAATGATTGGAGAAACTCTCCTTAAGCCAAACTGTTTCTGTTGTGAAACATACTTATCACGATTTTGACTAGAGAAAAATGATATAACTTTTTTTGTTTAAAGCGGTTGCATCACATCGAACTCCACCACTGACGACATTTAATGATCCGAGGTCAAGTGTGGAGTTGTTTAGTTAAGCGGAGGCATACATTTAGCCGATAGATGAGCTTCAGTAGCATAGATCGGTACTTGAAATGTAGCCAGGCCATCGCACATGGCCCCTCTTGGATAAAATAGACAGGATATATCCCTTAAATTACCGAGATAGCGACGTAGAATGTATACAGCTAGCAGGTGTTAGATGTAGTGTTATGGTTACGGAGAACGAAAATAAGTGCCATTTTTGAAAGTTGTATAAAATATGAAATTATAGTTGATAAAGAAACGTTTTAAGTACACATCTAAGTGCTATTTCGTTTCATACGAAAGCGATTTCCACGGTTTATTTCACGTAGTTGTGTTTATTGTATCAATTAAAGATAATCCTTTTACTTTCTCAACAGCAGCATTTTTCGTTAGTAACACATGCGCATAGCAATAAATTGACTAAGAAGAACAGGTCTCTTCTAACTCAATTCAAACTTTTACTGTACTTTAGCTTTTTTACTTCAAAGGTCGGATAAAAACACATAAATAGTAAACAACATGTTTCGGAATCAGAGATAAGTCTTTATATTTTATAAAACATTAGAAACTCTTTGATCTTTCATTTATTATGAAAATGATTATTATATGCCGCAAATAATTCAGCTGACAATTCTTTAACAACCTGCATCAATAATATAAATAATGTTAAGTAGAAAAATAATAATTCTACGTTTTTATCAAACTTTATCCTTTTCCTTAGCGAAATAAATATATATAATAAAAGCTTTGCAGCTCTACGAAACAAGAAAAATATTTTCATCTCTTCGAACTTAGCCTTTTTAGCTTCCGACTGGAATCGGCATGTTGTTTTGTTTATTTTCTGTACAATTTTAGCCATGCGCACACACACTAAAATAAGCTAACAACCGTATCTTATTTATTGTATAGATAGTAAGACCAGGCCTGGAAGAAATTCCTCTGCTGAGGTCAGCACGGCTTCGAAAAGGAGTGGAAGAATTGCTCTATTTATTGACAATGGTTCACTTTAAGGGATTATTTTTTCAAGAAGTAATATTTTATTCATGATTCAATATTACCCTCCTTTGTTATTACCTCCTTTGTTATTACAAACGTCCTCTATCTGCTAATCCGTTTCTCTCTTTTCCCCATTAACAGCACAAGGCCCGTTGGAGTGAAATTTAAAGTGGGGTGGGTGGGCTGATGAGTCCAAAAGATTCCCAATATGGAGCAAAGAATCTAAGCAAAAAAGTTGGTGGGGTGACGACTAAAGACCCAGTCCTCTGGATCCATTTTTTTTTTTTTGTGTTCGAGCATTCCTAAATGCCTTTAATATTGGTAGTGTCTAGTTTTATACAACGTGATTAAGAAGCGAGAAAGTGCATTTATGAGTGGTAACCAAACGTCTGTGTGCCTCCGTTTTTTAGCAGATAACAGTTCACATTAAGAAAATACTGTTTTCGTGTACATCCAACGGCAGATGCCGTATCTCTTATCATTCCAGGTGGTAACTCGTCGATTCCTGTGACTTTGTCTCGTTTCAAAGTTTTTAGCTGCTTTTCAATTTCGATGTTTGGTACATAGCTAAATTTGAAAATACTTTCATTTTTAGCTTTTAATGGTGTAGATTTACGCCATGAAAGTTGCATTAGAGGAATTTTTGTCTTCTTTAATTTTCGACTACGGTGCTATAGAATGTGCGGAAACCATTTCCTGTTTTCGAAGGGTCGCTGGTCTACGTTCCGTTTCTATCAAATGACTGAAAGGGTGTTGACGATTTTGATTTACATGGAAATATGAACTTAAGGGCTTTCCAAAATTTGTTTTGATCTGCTGCATTTTCTTCTAAAGGTTTTCTACTGTAATCGTTTTTAGCATTTCGCATAATACCGTTCACCGAATTTCGTTTAATTTTATAAGCTCCTTTATCGTAGTCTGATTTAGTTCTTCTTGACTTTCGCAATAGCTTATCTCATTCATTCGTGTTCTTCTTTAAAACTTGGGTTAACCATGAACATGGTTTTCCTTTGACTATTTTTGAGATTTTGGGTGCGTATTTATCAAAAGCTTCAGCTAGTAGATTTTTCATAAATTTCCATGCATCATGAACATTTGTCATTTCGTATAGATCATTCCAATCAGAGTTTCCAGATTCTTGCATAACTTTGGGGAATTGTAGTTTACATAGTCGCGACACGCTATTGTTCTTGGTTGAAACTTTATATCATTATTTTTTCTCGTACAGTCTACCATTGCGTCATCGCTGATAATGGTGTCTTTAATTACTTCAGGATGGTTCGAAGCAATTTTATCAATTAACGTGCAGCTATTTTCATTGTATCTAGTAGGCTTATTTATTAGTTGTTTTAATCAGGTTAGCACCTTCTTAAAATCCGTGTTTTCAGATTTCTGGAGATAATTCATATTTACATCCGCAAAGAGCATTATTTCTATTGACTAGTTGGTTGCTGTTGATAACAAGATGGAGAGAAGTTTGTTAAAATTTGCATGTAGATATTTTGAAGAGTCAGGGGGTCGGTACATTATGTAAATACAATAACTTTTAGATTTAGATGGAAATAAATGCATAAGTTTCCAGTTCAATATTTTTTATTTTCTATCACAAAATTATGGAACAGAAAAAAAACAATTTAGTAGCACATATACCAATAAAATTGCTTTATTGTCTTTACGCTATGAGTACCAGTAGTAGATATTCCTCAAATCTGCATTGATCTCCTCCTTAACTGCATTACAGCAGGTATAATTATAGTTAAAAACTTCTGAAATCTCTAGAAACAAAATACAAAAATAAAAATAAAAATAAAAATGAAAACAAATTTGGCAAGACTGTTTCACCCAATATCAGGGCTCGTAAGCATGCCTAGGACATTGGATTCTAGCATCAAAACTATGCAAGCGCCCACAGTCCAGACATGGACAGTTGGGTCTCTTTTTAATAAGCGCGTTACTATAAGAAGTAAACTAGTTTTAAAAAGTATATAAACACAAACCATTTCCGAGCTCAACATGAAGACCTGACAACAGCTGTTAAAAAATCAGTGTTCATATACTTCACAGAACATACACACACCAAATTGCCTTTCATCCGTTACCAGATTTAGCTCTTTATCTATGGTTGACATTCAGTCTAGTGGGTAGTGTCATGATAAAAAACACAGGGGTACCATATGAGCTACATCCGCTTACATTGTGGATGTTGTTAGGAAGGGCATCCTCCAAGATTTTATGTCTAGTCATGTCTCGGAAAGCCCCATTGTCTTACTACCCATGCTAGCATGGAAATGGATGCAACAGCAACAACTCAAAACCCATCATTTCCTACTGAAAAGGGGAACCGGGTGTAAAACCATATATATCATTTTCTGCAACTTTATCACCTTTACACTAATCTTTGGATGCTAAAATTCACAAGACGACTTCCCTATTAACTCATTAATGAATCGTAAACACAGTTACGTTGAGAAGTTGTATAGCACAAATGTGAACCTTTCAATCAGCTGGTGACTCACAAATGGTAGATAGATATAATCATCAATATACTACATAGCTAGGTAGGACGCAGTGGCCCAGTGAGCTCTAGCTAGCTATATTTATTAATAGTCAATGTGTTGTAAAAACTTTTGCTAAAACATATAATCTGTTCCATCACAAATATACCATGTAGCTAGTTAGCTATTTAAAACGGCCGTAAGCAGGTTTTTATCCAAAAGTATAACATATTTCCATGCACGAGAGCTCTGTTCCTTCAGTTGAAGACTCTGGAGTGTGTTTTTACTTTTGCTACAATGTCATCAATTTTATAAAGAAAGAATATTGACTTATTTATCTTTGTTAAGTCTCTCTAAATTTCAAGTATATTCTGTTGCTAACTTTTTTCAAACAAATGGAATTAAACTGACTTGATTAAAGAATACTAACAAATACAACAAAGTTCTTAACTGAGGAAAACCAACGAGTGGTTGGCTGATTTCAAATTCCCATGCTCAGAGAGATGTAGCTAATATTTTGCTGCACCAAAGTTTCTTTCACATGTAATGTGTAGCTACAGAAGTCGTAGCTAGCTAACTACTTTAAAGCAATGAAAGTTATGAGCAGCAGAACATAATGACAGAGATTATGTAACATTTTCCTTATATTAGAGAACAGCTCTCGACAAAACACTTCATTTTTACTTTCTTACGAACAAACAGTACGATCAACCCTGCTTGAAGCCATGCTTGATATAGAAAATAAATATCCACGTTGGAGAAAGCCAAACTTAGCTGGAAGAAAAAACCTTTGACAACTTTGACAAACTTTGACATACTTGGCATAAGTCACGGGATCGACTGCTTTTATCTCTTTAGTTTGAAAGGAGTGCCTCATTAAAAAATCATCGGTGGCGACAATACGGTAAAATTTAATTAAGAATGTATGGAGCGCATTGGACTGGAATCAACAATGGCAACCCTGTCAGAAGCCAAGGGTTACGTGGCTCTCAAGACTTCTTGACATGGTTGTATTTATATAAAAATATAGTTCCATTTTATATAAAATATCGTTTCATTACCGTACCTGGTGAATTTGAAGGAATTGTTATCTCCAACGCCAGAGACTTTATAAAGGCCTGTTCAAAGGCAATTTTAATAAGATAAAGTGAGCTCCACTAACGTTATAAAATCGCAGAAGTAAGGAATCATGTAAGATGAATGGACATGCGAAAAGGCACGAGTTTCACTTTATTTTTCTACTTAGTCACGCGCCTCGTTTGACACACTTTAAACCCGACCATGATTTCTCACTACAGTACAATCTCGATAAAACGAACTCTGAAGGAAAAAGGGAAAACGTTCGTTATATCGAGAGTTAATTATACCGAATTTGTCTTAGATATCACCCTGAAAGCTAAATTGCGTTATCCAGTGGACACAAAACATGAAATTAATGCATTTTTCCTTAATCGAAAAGTTTTTTCTCTTCATTTTCGATGCCATTATGATACCTGAAAGAGAATTGCAGCAAACTTCTCACAGCTCTTAAACAAGATTCGTTTATATGTAGGATTCGATTTCAGACAAATATTCGATTCGATCTCAGTCTAACATTCGAAATTAATTTAAGAGAAAACACTTGTAGTTCCTGCGTATTTACTTGTTTCAATAAAGCTAATTTCTCACTTTTTTCTTACTTTTTACAGTCCATTGGATGAAACAATTTGAAAATAGTTCGTTATATAGAGATTTTTTACTTCAAAATTGGTTTGTAAAAGCGAGAGTTCGTTATATCGAAGGTTCGTTGTATAGAGAATTTTTGTAAGACTTTTCTTGACAATAAACTAGGAGGAAAAGCATTCGGTTCGTTATAGGGAGAATTTCGTTATACCGGGGTGTCGTTATATCGAGATTGTACTGTATTTGATTTGTTCGCATGATTAGCGTTTGAACGAAGTGCGTTTTAGTAATTCGAGTATTTGTATACAATGTTTTTGTTTAGACCATGCGATTACTAGTTAATCATTTTATTGCCTACACAACGTCAGTATAAAGAAACCAGGTATGCGCTGGAAGAAAACATTTCATCACAACGTCAAAAATCGAACGTGAAATTTTATTCTGTAAATTCGAACAAATGTAGCAACATATAGTAATCGTGGTCACAGAACAGTAAAGTTATAAAATAAAGTTATTTCAAGTAATTGCGGTTGTTGTAACTATCACAGATTATAGCTAATCGTCGTCTCTTTGGAGGTTTTTCAGACACATAGTTATGGTTTATATTAGCAGTTACTAATATAAAAGCTACCACAGGAAGGAGAAAAAGAACTGGTTTGTTGTTGTTGAGGTAATTTGTTCCAATCAATACCCTACCGAATGAGACGTTTACAGGACGATTCTCAACTTCAATACTGTCAATAAAACGGGGTATCTTTTTAAGCCCGGAAGAAATGGGTTTGACATGGCATACATTTCATCTTTTTCGCTACAATGGCCAGTTACATTTTTAATTTTGCACTTGTGGAAACCTGAGCTTTTCATTTTATGAACAGTGGTTTTTCTTGCAGATCATTCTTATTTGCACAGACTACATTTTATGGTGAAGGTTGTTTCATTTGACTTTAACATTGAATTGATGGTATGTATACATATTTTGATGTTTTATATCATACGAAGTAATTTGCATTATTGATAACAGCAAGATATAATGGACCAGTGTTTCCGAGGTGAACTGGTCCTCGACTTTTATAAAATTTAAACATTTTAACGGGACATCTATTGTCGCCAATAGCATACATTTTGGGCTGTATTATCCTTGCCTTGAAGTTCAATCCCACATTTCTAGTTTTTTGTGAGCCCCTCGGTGTAAGACTGTCCGTGTCTAAACTAAAGTAAAAATTTGAATATGAAGGCTTAGTGTTCTTCTCGCCCCCTCATACCAAAGTAAAGGCAATTATTCACCAAATGGTTTGTATTAATGAACGATAAATATTAAATTCTATTTTAGTACAGCTAGATTCAACATTTTTCCTATTTATTTATTTATTTATTTAGTTAGTTATTTAGTTATTTAGTTATTTAGTTATTTAGTTATTTGACTTTTGACTTTGACATAGCGTCGTTTCTTTTTTCTTTTTTAAAGAAGTAAAATTACAGACCAGATCTAGCAAGGTACCAATGGCGTCATCATAGTACGGCTGGGCAAAGTCTGTAAATTGTTAGTGTCGAAAAAAATTATGCATTGGTTTTCCTTCTACATCTTTGCTGTATAAAGTACAGTATTAACGATTAATTGTACTCCCGAGAGCCAATCAGAATTGAGAAATACTGTACTCTTAATGATTATCGCTCAGAATGCAAACATATAATGTGAAGAATAACATTTAATGCGAATAAGAAGATTCCAATAGCAAATAGAAAACGTAAGAAAAGTAAGGAAGAAAGAAAGAAACGTTTATCGAGAAAGATAGAAAGAAAGAGAGTAAGAGAAAAGAGAAAATACTTAGTCCGACATCACGTTTCATGTGGTTTTGTACCGCCTATAATAAACAGCTTTGGTTTGTCTTCATTGGAAAACTGAATATATGTAGCTATACTTAAAAAGTGTTTATAATCCATAGTGAGATCACCACACATTCCAGATTATACACATATGCCACGCTATGTAAATAAATTTACTAATTACCTTGCGCGAGGATAGTGTGTATTTTCCTGATTTGAGATAAACGAAGATGATAAATAGATGTGTTTTGCGGAGTAACATTTTTTACAACAAAAAAATGACATACTGTTATTTTTTTCGAGGGTATTGTTTCTTAAAAACGTACTTTCCTTTTCTCCAGGTTACAAATCATTCCCGATTTTCAGTTACCGCCAGGGCCAGATATAAAGAGATTCTCTAGTTCCAATCACCCCTCGAAAATGAAGAAAAAGTTTCCGAACTCGCAAAAAAATCCTGGAAAGTCATTTGCGACAATCCTTCAGGAGAAATCTAAACTAAACTAAAAAGTTAAAAACATTTCCATGTTATAAATTTGGCCGTTTATTTGTGGCCAAGATCCTTGTTGTGGCACTCTACAACAATCAATTTAAAAGGAAGGCATAGCGTTGGGATAAACAAACCTCCTTTGTTCCAACATATTATTTTGTATGTATATAGATAGACCAGATTCTCTTCGAAAATGTCAAATCCCATAGACCAAGTTAATGCACGAACAAGTAACTCGACTGCAATGACGTGACGCGAGAGAAAAATTCAGTTTAAAACTGCTGTGAACCAGTGACGATTATTTAACAATTTTTCCCAACCTGTTATTCAAAAATTTTAATTTGATGTTGTTTTTCGTATTTTTTGAACTTGAACCCACAAATCGTTTCTTGTGGTTTTATTTATTTCACGACTCGACGACGTGACGACGTGACGCAGGTTGTAACATATCTTCCTAGAGTTCCTAGAGTTATCAAGCGATGTTAGCGTTATGCAAACTTCTTTCCACGCTTACAGTATTTTCGCTTTGCAAGAGACAGGTTCCTTTTTTTAATTTTGTGCTCCGAAGGGCGTCTGCGCTTTAAAAGCGTTTTGCACAAAGTACTTTCTACGAAGTTTCGAAAGTGCTGATTTTTTATATTCCAATTTAATGACTTTAAATTCTTTAAACCCAAATAATTACTTAACTTATGAAATCGAAATTATTATTAGACGCTTGGATGAAGCCGTAGATACGGATAAATGTTCAAGCAGCAGTATTAGGTATTCTTTATAATTTCGTACATTATATAGGAATTTATGTTTCTGGAAATTATATTTTCCTAAAAATTCGTTTGCCTCCATAGATGTGTCTGTTTGATTAACACATCCCAAATTCCACTAAAAAGTTCCGTTGTTTTTTATTAAAAATGGAATTCACATTCGTGTTTCTCGTCCATAAATATATCTGGTGTAGATAATATTACAACGTTACAGGTAAATAAAAAGATTGTTCTGGTTACGCAACTTCCACGGTCAAAATCTACTCTACGTAGATTCTAACTTGTCATGTTTCTCCTCGTTGTGACGCAAATTTATTTTTCAAATATTTGCTGTATAGTATTTTGGAACAAGGAATTTGGAATTTGACAGCCAATTTAAAATTTAGTGTGACGTCACTTATCACAGTTATGGCGTCAATTTGGAAAGCGTTGGCTTAGTAGAAGTGCCAGCTAAAAAGAATGACAAATGTTACTATACAATGGCTTCGTGTATTTATACTCTTATCATTTTAGTTCAAGTTACGCACATATATAATAATATGATATAAACTCTTTATTTTAATTCGGTACATTATAAAAACATCATAAAAACATCATAAAAAATTATTATATAAGCCACAG
>JANTOQ010180923.1:0-24546 GCA_027564595.1 Bythotiara depressa | reverse complement strand
TATATATATTTACAGTTTTTAACTGATGAAGGAACGTAAGATAACGAAATATTTTACCAAAATGCAAGTTATTTGACCAGCTTTCTTTCATTAGAGACAATGTTGCTAATAGGCAAACTATCAGCAACATTTCCACTGATGATTCACAGAGTGAAGCAGATATCTTTTCACTAAGTTGGTGGTTGCCCATTCGAAGCTGCATCATCAACTATATCATCAGCACCTTTAACACAGAAAAGTGGCCAATCAGAGGAAGATCTGACACCAAGAAGAACTTCAGTTAAAAGGATGGGAAACTGTACAGATCCTAGAAGAAGTAAACACCAAACATCTGTGAACGTGAATGCAGGTGATCAGGCACTGATTAATGCGTTAAAAGAAAATTCATCTGAGCTGGAAGTAATAATTGATCCTGATGTTGCATTTTCACAAAGTATTATACCGATATTACAATCTTTGCCTCCCAAAAAGTATCGTCTTGCGATGGTGGAAATTCAGCAATTGCTCATTCGTGATGAGTTTGATGAATAACAATGGATATCATTGTCACAATTTTTTTATGCTTTTGTTTAGCTGGCATGGACGTTGTCTGCAGAGGGTTTATTGGACATAGACTAAGGATATGGTTGTTGTCGATCGGTTTGAGTATTCACCAATCTAACACCATTATGAAATAAATCCAAAACACAGTCGAGAAGGCCAGCCATTGGACCTGGCAAAAGAGGGATGACGAAAGTTGGTTGGAAAAGTAAGATATGGGAAGGTTACTTAGGATCCCAAGCTTGAGGATATAAGATCGAGCGTCTGTAGTTCAATAGTCAGTCGATCCAGTAGGTGGGTGCCTCACATCAGTGAGGGGGCAGTGCGCAGTGAAGCCGTCGAGAGGAAGGCCACGAAATGGTACGCATTCTCTCCAGATGACTCCTGAAACCTACTGGTGTCCGGTATGCGGAGATTTCGTTTGGCAGCACTTGCATAAGCAAGATGTTTCCAAGTCTCTATATAAGAATTTATTTCATATGGACCAATATGCCTTCGGTCGCAAAGTATTTCGTCTTAGTCTCATTGATTAGATTAGCAGTTTCAGATATAGAGTAGATTTAGGTTATCATATACTGTACGTCCGTTTTTTTGGTGTTTTTTCTAAAATAGCTTCTTTATCTTTAGTATTCATGCAAGGAGCATCCTTATCATCACAACTGATAATCTTGCTAGGCACAAAATTGCTAAAAACATTCATAATACAACCAGTAAGGAATTTGACCTGAGCATTAGCATGTACGTTTTTCGTTGATTTGATCCAATTAATTTGTGATAGGCTCCTCGATTAGTTGAATATTAGCTTTAGAGTAGTCCCATATTAGACGTTCGTATGGAGGAGGAAAGTAAATTTGAAAATTATTTTGAAAAAATAATTAGATAATGGCATCTTAGAAATATAAAGAAGGATGAACACCAGATTCGGTAACTAAGTTAGGTTGAGAAGTAGATAACAAGTCAATACGTGAGGCCGAATTAAGAAGAATATGGGTAGGACATGAAATCATCTGACATAAGCCGTTGGTAGGATAACTTTCATCTAGATGTAATCCTTGAGAATTATCAATATCATGTTCCCACTAATTTGTAGTTCCAGCATTAAAATCTCCAAGAAAGACAGTAATATAAGGATTCCTACTATTAATATTTATAATAGTTTGTTCCCAATCCTTTTCATAGTTCTCAAATTCCTCTATATTTTGAGTAGGTGATCTATACAAACACGTGATATAACGGTTTTTATTTCCAACGTTTAGCTCAAAAACTAAGTATTCATCACGTGAGGACATATTAGATTTAGGTGTTAGGTAGGGGTAAATGATCTTTATAAAAATACACACTCCACCTCTCTTAGTATTAGAAGTATGATCAGCACGTAGACAAGAGTATCCAGTTAAACCTAATCTAGACTCCTAATTTAACAACTTCGAATCTAAAAATGTTTCTGATAAACAAACAATATCAAACTCATCAATATTAAGGAACGTTTGAAGACAGTGGTATTTTAACAAAGTTGTCCGTTGTTATACTATTAGGATTCCAGTGAGAAATACTTAAAGATTGCAAAGTAACACTATTTGGACCAGGATTTGTCTCGATATCCCACGATAAGAAAAGTTGTTTATGCACACCATAAGTAGTAAAGTACTAAGATGGACATCATCAAATTATTTTGCGATCTAATTGAAACTTTTCCCAATAGATATGAGTGTTTTATAAACAATATAAATAAACCTACAAACCAATTCATTAGATATGTATGTCAATGATGAGCCCTGAGATCCAGATAAATAATTAGAAAGTTTAAAACAGTCAAACATTCCTATGCATGCCCTATGTTGAATGATAGTTATCCCCATTTATAATTACCAACATAATCTTTGATAAACCCAATCACAGCTAATATCAATCCATAGAGACCTTTCACATATAACATTACATACATAAATAAAAAGAATATTAAAACATTCAGTCAACATAATAATTGCTGTTTGCTTGTTATTGGTGATGTGAAGATACGTTGTGTTGAACATAATACAATATTATGATTGTGATATTAAAAAAAGTTTAAGTTACTGTAATATCACAATATTGAGCTAACAAATATAGAAAAACCTTGTTGTGAAGTTTTAGTTTTAAGAGTTTTAATTTTAATCAGAAGCATGTAAATGAACCCAAGAATATTAGATCAGCCCAATTTCAACAAGCCAACAAACAATAACACACCCAATTATTTCATTTGAAATCAGAATATCATCCATCTCTTCAAGGGAAGAGAAGAACCTTTCTGAACCGTAACTAAAATCGATTTTTAGTCAACAGTTAATATCTGCATAAACAAATTTTCATTACCATGGCTATCATCTTTGCTCATTGCTTCTTTTAGCACACTATATCGGCGTTTCGTCAAATTCAGGCGAACGCGAACACCATTCTTCAATTTCTTCCTACTTTTATACAAGCGTAAATACCTGAATGTTGAAAATCGTACATTATATCTTGACATTTTCTCCTGAAACTCTATCCACAAACTTCGATCCTATTCGATGGCCCCTGTCAATCACAACATCTGGAATTTTAGCATCACTATCATTAGATTCCTTCTCATCACACGTAAACATAACCGTCGACCACATTGTTTGAGCTCTTCATTATTATCAGCATTTAATTTGTGATGCATCTTCAGTTTTTCTATTTGGTTCTGCAACATAGATATCGAGTTTTTTAAGTTTCTCTTGATGAACTTCTTTTACTTCATTTATTACTTCACTCTTCCATTCGTCAGTAAGTGAAAGCTGAAACTCGTCAATTGTTTTGTCAATAAACTCTAACATTTCATTTGTAGATGCGGAGGATAGAGACGCTCCACGAGTTGCAGGCATTTTTAACAATTATACGAAGAAGATATATTATAAAAAGCTATATACAGGGTAAATAACAAGCATGTGATGTAAAATACCGTTAGTTAGTCAGATAAATTATAATAATATTATCACATTCTAATATAATTCATATATCCCACGATTGAAACTTTAGTTCATCTCAGCTCAGTTACAACACAACCGTCTGCCATTACATCATCACGCGTCACTCCTGTGTACCGAAAAGACATATGGAGTAGTGCCTGTTCCACATTCATGATTATTTGGCTGTAACTGTTTTTCTTTTCGCGTTCATAATTTAACCATATATAGCCTCGCGGACAGTTCTTTGCCATATCTTCTGAACCACTGGTTAACACATTATGATATATTTCACATACCCACGACTAAAACTTTGGTTCATCTCAGCTCAGTTACAACGCAACCGTCCGCCATTAAGTCGTCACGCGTCTCTCCTGTGTGACGGAAAAGATTATCTTGTTGTAACTGTTTTTCTTTTCGCGTTCATAACTTAACCATATTTAGCATGGGGGATAGCTTTTTTGCCATATCTTTTCAACCGCTTGAACAAAAAAGGCTGGAATTTTATGAAGTTTTCTAAAATGTTATTGGAAACAAAATGATGTAAAAAATTTATTATTTGGAACAATGGTACTTCCTTTGGGATTAGATACTCAGCCGGTGGTAAAATTTGATGTCATAATGTTTTATTACGTTGGAAAGAAAGGTGTGTTTGGAAATAACAGTCAAACATGCTAACTCTATTTCATAAAATACCCTCAGACTTATTTAAGAAAATTTAAAGTAGGAACCAATTTTTCTGGAAACAAATTGGTTAATAAGAACAATGATGACGACATTCAAAATTATTTTTTGACGCATGGATTTGTATTGCCTCCAAGTATTTATTTGCCAAGGTATATTGTTATTGCACGTATTTATCAAATGTTATGGTCTTGAACATCCTAAAATGCATAGGCTTAATAGGGTTAAGGAGAATCTTTTCGACTGGTGTTTTGAATCACTGTTGGGATTTGTTACTTGAACGTCGAAGAATGCGTTTTGTCCCTTTCTCCAGAAACCTCTTGCTGTGATATGTAGATTCAGCTCCTACAATGCTACCTCTAGACAATTATTAAATTGTTACTGGTTGTAACCTCGACATTCTTTTGATAATGAGTTTGGCAATGAGTCTCTAATATCGTTATGGCGCATAATTATAAATCATCCACGCTTGCATTTCATAGCATGAGCCAATTTAATTTTTTTCCTACGTGAGCAATCAGATGTGAGACCTTTTATTGGACGGTTGTAGCGTATATCCACAGCATCTCTAAGTTCGCGTTTATTGATTGATGGCGATAGCGATCAATCTTTGGTTACAGCTTGTGTGGCTGTCGTTGTCTTTGTCGTTGGATATCTCCTAACTTTTTACTATTTTAACGTCGCTCATCCTACGTTTTTAAGGCACATGTACATGTAAAACCGTTAGGTAGCAAATTCCCTCCACAGCAATCCAGTTCCCGCGTTTTTCCATGAGATTATGTTTTGTTCTGAAGTTCTATTGTTATATGTTCTACCGTGCTATGTTCTACTATTAAAATGTTCTATTATATACTGTTCTAATGCTCTATGATCTACTGCTCTATGTTCTGTTGTTCTACTGTTCTATATTCCATTGTTGTATGTTTCAATGTTCTATGTTCTGTTTTTCTATGCTTCTTATTTCTACTGTATTATAATCTGCTGTTTTATGTTCGTTTGTTCTAGTGTTAAGTGTTCCACAGTTCTATGTTCTTTTGTTCAATGTTTTACTGTTCTCTGTTCTACTGTTCTATGTTCTGCTCGAAAGGTAGTGCCAAGCTGTAATGATAAAAAAAATTATGTTGCTAAGAGATAAGACCCCCTGATAAATGTGCTTTAAGTCACCCAATCTCTCTTATTATCGTAAGAGCACTCTATGCGATTGTGTATGATGGTAAGAACTTTATTCAAAAAGTATAGACAAGATATGAAATCAAAATAAACAAGTACAAATAAAACGTTAAACGCAGAGAGTTAAAATTGAAATTTAAAAAATAATACTGATTGATTAAAGCTAAAGTACCACAGATATATTGGAGAAAATAACAACTACAGATTATCTGCTATTTGTACTAACGTCAAGTAACAAGGGGAATTTAATTAACCTCACAAATATATCAAACAAATTAATCACAAAAAATATAGGCACATACTTGGATCGAGCAAGAAACCGTTCTGTTCTCGGAGAACTCCACAATATGAGTAGTATCAATCGCACCGTTCCCTGTCTGTGTTTCAATTTTCTGATTAAATTGTCTGCCTACCAATATGTTAAAACTGTTTCATTTCACTTTGTGACTGCGGACTTGCATATGATGATTCATTTCTTAGATCCTCTAAGCACTTCAAGGATTCCTCTGCGTGTTCCGTCCCTACTTCAAAAACTAAGTTATAGTCTATGCAGTGTCATAAATGGGTGTTTTCAGGCCAGTGATATTATGAAGTCCAACACCAATAACAAAGTGTTTAAATGTAACCACCTTTCCCCGAGTTATACCAGCAATTAAGTCGGAGGTTCTAGGACATCACTAACCTGGTCATAGATTCTGACAACGCATGATCTTGTGATTTTAAAGTTGTTGGAAAGAAGTCCTTTACAGAGTTCGGCATGCTTTTTATCTGCTGGTGATAGTGACTGTGGTCAGTTATAGTTATCAGCATACTCAGCAATATCGTCACTTAAATACTTTGCTGCTTCCTGTGGTTTTCTTGACTTATCTCTAATCACAGTTTTAGCATTAAGTCCCTCATAAATTACTATTACTTGTGGTATTCCCATCAATTGTTAGAAACACCATCGTCACCATATTCTAATATTATTTTAGACTTTAATTTAGCTCTGTATGAACGCACATTTTCGCCGTTGTATCCAGTGCCATAAATCATACGAAGTACTGTAATTGATAAAGCATTGCTGGCAGATAAAATGGTTTCATATATGTATTGTTTGACTCCTTGAAAGGAAGATTCATTTTAATGCATATCGTCCTTTGCATCTTCTTGAAGGCACCGAACATAGTCTCTCTAACATTCTTTATGCATTCTTAGTTCTTTTTAATGAGGTACTGTGGATCTTTATACTGTCCGTCATCAGTTTGTTAAAATTGGATTATTAGAGCTTGATCATTTTTCTTCGTTGCTGCTGATTTAGGATTTAGTGCAGCACTTTCTGTTGTGATTAATAAGCATTGTTCTTTGTACTACCCATTCTTTTTGGATACATTCCACATACAAAACAATTTGGGAATAGGTCAGTATTTGAGCCAGATCGTTTTTTGACGTTTTAATCGTTGTGACTCTGATAGGATTTCGACTTGTTTTATTTTTCTTGAAGGTGGTAAGGTGGTAAGGTGTAACAAAGTTCTAGGTGTATTCCATGTACTAAAGTAAAGGGTCAAGCTTTTTGTGTAACTAAGTTTACACATACACAATATACATTTTTAGGTCATGCATTAGCAGAACACATAAGAACACTGAAATAACTTACTTCATACTTTTAGTTCTTGGAACAAAAATAATGTAAATCTTCCTGTCACCAGCTGTGAAATCTACAAACATCACTTATTGTGTATTATTTACTTTACATTTATTAGACTTTTTCGGGACAGTGTTGGTTTTGGAAGAATAAACTATTATTATATGTTTACCTGCTGTAATTAGGATTTCAGAAATTGAAAACACCGCAACAAAAAATCGAATCTAGGGGCAAAGTGTAAATTTGGGGAAAACCTCCAAAGAAAATTGCTGAGGTCAGCAAAAATAATGTGCCATGTTGAATCGAAAATTTTCTTAAATTGTAGATCTGGTTAAGTACTACTTGTATGCAAAGTTTCAAGCCTATAGCTTTTTTCGACGCAATGATTTGAGCAGAAATGTCAGAAACTTCCATTCTGTTACTTTGACAGAACAAAACATGAAAACGTTAAAATAAAATACCCATAATTCCAGAAAACCATGGTGAACGAAAACATTTATGTTAAACTGCTGTGATTGGCTTTCAGAAAATGAAAACAATATCAGTAAATTTGGATCCAGACACACACAACTTATTTAAAGAAATACGCCAATTTGGGGCAAAATTCATTAAAAATGCTGACGTCAGCAAATATTATGCACTATTTCGAATTTAAAAGTTTATCCAGTTCTAGGTATGACTAAGTACTTATAATGTGCAAAGTTTCAAGCCAGTGTCTTTTTTCAATCCAAAGATTTGAACAGAATGTCAGAACATCCATTCTTTTACTTTGATAGAACGAAAAATGAAAACATTTCGGTCCCCCTAGAAAAATACCCACCCATAATTCCTTAACGCCCCAGAAAATCCTGGTAAACCAAACCTTTTTTTATCCACAATAACTATACTAACTGAAAATCATAATTGAAAAAAGTTCCTTTTCGGGTTGCACTTACCACACTCTCAGCCTGGTCTAATATTAACGGAAATTGTTGCCGTAAGAAAAAGCAGGGATTTCCTGGCTAGACAAAGTTATGTTGGGAAAAATATAGAGGAAGAATATGGGTAAAGCCGTAGCTGCAGAATAAGTATGAGAAAAGTGCCTATTCTAATATCGTCGGTGAGCTCCAATTTCGAGATCAGGAAGAATTTAGGAGATATTTACGCATGAACATAGAGACAATTCTGGTAAAGAAAATATGATGTAAAATACGGCGTGCTCAAAGAGAACGTCAAGGGGGATAAAAAAAGGATAATGTGTCAATATTTTTCTCAACAACTTAGTTTTAAAAACAAAAAACGTAAAAATAAAAAACATTTTTAATTCATCTTGAAACAGCGTTAAAAACAGAAGCAATACCACTTGTCCAGCGGTATTTACAGGTAAATTATTCGCAATAACAATACAGCATTTTCTGTTTCATGTCCGTAATTCTTTTATTTGTGTTTATAATATTTTGATGTGTGTTCGGATTTTATTTTATTTGTGTCCGTATTATTATTTTTGTCTCGTTTATTATTTTTGCATTGCCCAATTTAAACGCTTTTCTGAATTTAACTTGGGAGAGATCATCTACATGTATAGTGTTCAGTTTTCACATGGTAGAATTCTCTTACCTTTGCATTTACGGAAGCCTGGTGTTTATTATTAGGTATATTATTTACCCCCTTCTCGTTGTTGTCTTGGTGACCCTGTTCTGGCTGGGGGAGGGGGTCAAAAATTGTCTACCCCAATAACTTCCTAACAGTTAATGCTTTCTTAATGAAATATATGGTACATATAATCACTTTAACATTAGAATGACAGTAAATATGGCGGATTTAATCAGATGATACATTGCTGACGACAGCAGAATTTAAAACATCTTAATGTAATAATTAAGAAGAAATCATATTATTTGTTATTTCATGATATAGACTAGTATTTGCCTTTTCTTCTTCTATCTACTCTAGAGTACTTTAGAAACATGTTTTATTCATTATTTGCTCCGAGGATCGTATATATAACAGCTTGAGCTTAAGGTTCCAAAATCGCTAAAATTCTAAAAAAAATTCTGACAAATGTTTGACCTAAACTTGGATGTTGATATAATTAGTGTCACATATTTCATAATAACATATGTCATAATAAAGCACGTAAATTTGCAAAATATAATGAAGCGCCAAACATGTCAAAATAGCCAAAAACATGACCTGGGCGTGAGTGGGTGGCTAATCTAATGACACTATGCTAGTAAGTTATTATCCCTATTTTTAATGCTATTTTAGTGGGAATAGTAGGTTATTTTACATACCTCTCCGGTGTTTTGGTATAACTTTAGTTTCTTTTCGTCAGCTTGGGCTGAAGTTTTGCGACTTTTAATATTTTTTAATTACAAAAATGTTGTAAAAACTTTATTAAATTATTCCGAAGGGATGTTGGTCATTTTAATATGTTCTCGACTGGAGCTGAGTAAAAACATCAATCATAATTGATGCATACTACTTGTTTATGCTACAAATGAGCAGTAATTTTATATTTTTTGTACTTTTTTTTTTCTATTCAAAAATCATAACTTACAGTAAACAAACGCTAGATAAAAATTAAATTAAATTAAAACATGGACTGAAAACGTACACAGTACTAACGAAACATTACAAACATTTAAAGGCAGCATGCCCTACAAGGCACAAAAGGTGATATCGTCAGGAACTTCTGCCCACAAAAACAATTTGGTTCAAAAAAGGGTATAATTTATTAAAAGATCATCGAATCTTTTAGATAGTAAAATAAAGTAAATAGTGTTATTTGGAGTCGTATTGTTGATTTTCTTATCAAACTCATCATCTCCATAAAGAGGTTGATGTGTTAGATAAGTACTAGTAAAAGGCTTAATATTTATGTTAACGTCACGAAGGGAGTCAAAAAGTGATATACGTAGTCTGGAATAAATAGGGCAATGAAGTAAGAAATGTTTAACATTTTCAATCGATTTGTTTCTCTACAAAAGCTAAAGGGATCTAACGTGTCATTAAAACTGTGATTGAACTTATGTTCACGGAGATGACTAAGACCAACACGTAATCTTGTTAGTAATTTGAGACCTCTTGGATGATGAATGTTATAGATATGATTACTTTGAGGTCTAAAAAACGTTAAAAGTTTTTTGGAATATGGCTAAAGAGGGATAATTTTTAATCTGTTCATCAAGCTTGTTCCATTGATCAATGCAATACGGAAAAAAAAGAATATTTAAAACGATTAGTTTTAGTTTGGGGTAAAGTAAAATCTTTATTATGTCTTAGGTTATAGGAAATTGATCGCGTAGTAGGTAAAAAGTTTCGCAAGTAACTTGCGGTTTGATACTTTAAGATTTATAGAAAAAAGATAGCCTTCTGTATAGTCTTCTCTTTGATAGGTATTCAATACCAAGTTCTGAAAAAACTTTCTCTTTTGATGTTCCAGGAATGCAGCCTGTTATTGCTAATGCCGCATTGTATAGTATTGATACAATTTTTGGGGTAAAATTATAATTATATGGATTATCACAGATAAAGTCTCCATAATCCAAATGAGATATCCCAAAACTTTTATATACATTTAGTAGAGTATTCTAAACTAGCTAAACATCAAATTTACATATTATAATACATTTTTTATAGTTTCTACTTGAAATAAGTTTCATTTTATTATCTTCCCAAATTTTCCCAAACAATTGCTTACATCAGCATATTTTGGATTTAAAAATTTAAAAATGTACACGTCTTATCAAGACAAATATTCGGACACAAATATTATGTAAATTGGAATTGTAGAACAAAAGTTACATGGGGTAGGTAATTTTACTCACCCCCTCATTTGCGAGGTCAAAATACTCACTAAAATAGGGTTAATACAAAAAGTGATTGTCAAAAACAATACGCTTTTCAAAACACTTACTAAAGGCTTGCAATAAAAGGGCCTGATGGAATACCTGTCAATATTTTCTACATGTTTTTGCACGATCTTACGTCAAAGAGATAAAAACTAGCCACTAGAAATTCCATCCAAATGCAAAGCTCTAACAGAAATTGTTTCAGAAACACAGAGGGTTGGGACATTTTTTAAATAAGATTCAATTTTGGGTAAACTTGCAACGAGACTATACCATTCACTTGTGGGGATGTCATTATATGTTACTATACATTGTTGATTATTTTAACATCAGTTCTTTCTTATTTTCATATACAGTTTCTATGCCGTCAAAATTATGTTATCAGGGTCAGGTTTTACGTCGTCACATGCAGCATTTTCTTGACGCTCTTCAATTACAGCACATTCTGACAACTTGTCTTTTTCTTCGCTACCAGGGCCAGTTACATTTACTAAAATCAATTATAAAGTTAATTATCCATCTCCATATGAACTCTTAGCGGTATAAGTATGTGGTATAAGAAGAACTCTTAACAGCTTTAACTGGAGCAATCCTTTGAATAGTTTAAACATTAATAATCAAGTCATTTTCTTATCACTCTTTATACATAACGAGATTCCTGCGAGAAAAAATACAATTGGATCCAAAGACATCACACGTTTTTAATACTACCTTAAACATCAGCTCCTCTAAAACTCTTTAAAACAAAATACTTTGAGAACTGTTAATGATCTTCCTACCAAATAAAAACGCATTTTTCATCATTTTTAAAGCGATTTACAATTATAGCGTAATTTGATTTTTCACGCAGGAGTCGCTTTAATAATTTTGTTCCTAATAAAAATAATGTTTATGAGGATGTCAAATTAAATTAAGGTACATTAAAAGAAAAGGGAAAAGTATATAAACAATACTTAACGTGCGTCGAACGTAAGAATATATTTTTCATTTTAGAGATATTACTTCGTATATTGCCAACCGTATACCTTCCGCGAAAACAACATATTTAAATAATCTGGGTAACAAAGTTAATGAACCAATTTTAGGCGCAAAGCATATTGGTCTCTATTTAATAAATTCTTAAACAAGAGTAATTTCACTCCTACGGCAACTTGCTGAATTGAATGGTACATTTGTTACTTATACTTAGGAAAAAGCCAATCTTTTTAACAACTTCTATCCTACGCATTACACTGCAATTGATAGCACACTTCCTCAGCCTGTTGTTATATCAAATTATAATATGAATCAAATTCACACACAAGAAAACAATAATATTTATATTATCCGTTCCTTAAACCACAATAAAGCACATAGATGGGAAAGAATTTCAATTCGTAGATTAAAAATATGGAATGATGCTCTCATCACTCCAATTAAAATAATTTTGAAAATGCTCTTAACACATGTATCTATGCTAGGAAAGAAAGAAAGTGAATGTTGTTCCAATTTATAAGTAAAAAAACAGTTAAAAAAATAACACACCGATTGGATCAGGGTAAGGTTGTAAGTTCATGTCAGAAGTTCCGTCGTCACCTGTAGCATTTTCTTGACGCTCTTCAATTACAGCACATTCTGACACCTTGTCTTTTTCTTCGCTACCAGGGCCAGTTACATTTACTAAAATCAATTATAAAGTTAATTATCCATCTCCATACGAACTCATAGCGGTATAAGTATGTGGTATAAGAAGAAGTCAAAACTGCATTAACCCTGTTAGGCCCGGGCTTTTTGGGGCTTTTAGATCCATGGGGGAGGGGATTGTGCCCCCTCATTATCTTCCAAACTATAATTGGATATATAACCAAATTTGGTACATACATACCCCTAACCTTCCTCTATCATTTGAAACTAAAATGGCAGTGTTAGTGACGTGACTTTTGCTGACGTCAGCATATTTGCAACCGACGAGCAAAATTGTATTTTTTGACGTTTTTCATTGGTACGGTATAAAATACGGGTAAATACATTATATTTTCATCAATTTTATCTATTTTGATTTTAATCGACATAAAATTCCCGCTCTAATGATATATAACTTGATAAAACTTTTTTTTTTTTAATTTTGTACATTTTTGGTTCCAGCACCTGTCACAAAATGACACAATGCCCAAAATGAGCTGGTATTTTTCCAAAAATGTTTTTACAGATCTTCCAAGTATAGAATTTTGGGAAAAGCCACAAAGTTTCATAGCCATCCGATCACTACAACAAACGTTATCCCAGGAAAATGGGGCGGAATAGGGTTAACTGGAATAATCCATTGAATAGTTTAAACATTAACAACCTAGTCCTTTTCTTAACAGACTCTTTATACTTAAAGAGATTCTTTCGTGAAAAAAATACAATTGGATCCAAAGACATCACACGTTTTTAATACTGGCTTAAACATCAGCTCCTCAAAAGTTGTTAAAAACAAAATATCTTGAGAACGCATTTTTCATTTTTAAAGCGCTTTTAAGGTTTCGCGTAACTTAATCTTTCACGCAGGAATCTCTTTAATAAATTTCTTCCTAATAAAAATAATGCTTTTAAAGATGCCAAATGAAATTAAAGTATATTAAAAGGAAAGGGAAAAGTGTATAAACAATACTTTAAGTTTTGGTCGAACGGAAGAATATATTTTACACTTTAGAGATATTAATCCGTATATTGCCAACCGTATACCTTCAGAGAAAACAAGATATTTAAATAATCTTGGTAACAAGTTTAATGATCCAATTTTCGGCGCGAAGGCATATTGGTCTCTACATAATAAATTCTTAAACAATAGTAAATTCTCTCCTACGTCAACCTGCTGATATGAATGGTACATTTGTTACTGATACTTTACAAAAAGTCAATCTTTTTAAGGTAGTAGATTTAGAAAAAAGTTGTGAATTTTGGCCATAAAGTCAATTTCCTCTTTAAGATTTTGTTACTCTGACAGTCATTTCGTTCGTTGTTCTTGCAAAAAGGCAACTGTTTGGGGCTAACCTCAATTCTTTGTCCTTAGCAACGCCCATAGCAACCACTTATTTCCCTTGAAAATATGAGTATATTTCCCTCTTTTTATTATTTTTCCTGATTGGTTCCGGCACCCTGGCAAGGGTAGATGTCTCATATGTTTTATGGTCTTTTAAGCTATCTTTTGAAGCCACAAAACGTCAGCCATATGTTTTTCAAAGCACTGAATGCAGATAATTTCTGAATAGCTTTATTTTATGCATTTCCTGGATGTTGCTTGATTCTTGAAGGAAATTAATAGTTTCTTGTGATTATTAAAGACTAATTCTACTGATTTTTAACTGATATACTACGTTTTAATCGGTTCATCAAGAAATAGATCAAGATATCGAAAGCGACCTCATGGGAATCAATACATACGTCGTTTTGGTACTGTTAGTAGTAGTACATGTGCATGTTCAGATTCCACTGTTTCATCCAGTAGTAATGTATGTTCCAGTGCTAAAAAACTAAAACCAAATAATGATGAAAGTATTCCTGAAGTAGTAAATGCTGATAACTTATTCTTGATGATTAATTTCCAAATACTGAAAGATTTGATGTCAATGCTCGCGTGTTCCATATGATTTGCAAAGACTCTGGTCTTGATAAATTTAACACCCTTACGAATGGGATTTGCTAACAGATTGAGAGTAAGCTGTTGTGATTGTTCTTGGGAACATACATTCTTTACCTCAAAAACAACCTACAATTCGTTCAACATTAAAGGTAGCTAGAAATATGTTTGATGTAAATGTTGGAAAAGATGTTGCATTTCGCTAAATGAGTCAAGGTAAATCTGCTATCAACGATTATGCTGGTGTTATGAATATATCCGATGGCCTCAGTAAACCAGCATACAGAAATATCAATACAATAGTTATGAATTCTTATACAATTGTAGCTGAAAAAAGTAAACAACAAGCAGCTATGGAAGTTGCCGCTAATTTTGAAAGAATGATAGACGATAAAACATTCTGGTGGTTACTGGAAAAAGCGAGGACACTCCTCGAAGAGACTTGGTCCAGCCTATCTGGTTAAAATGTCCCAAACACATATTTGTTGTGAAGGAAACTGTACATCTAGGCGTAAATTCAGCAATTATTGCTTTAATGATGGTTGTAATGGTGTTAGGGGGTAATAAAACAATCAATATGGAACCTGGCAAATATATGGATGAACGCGGAAGGTATAATGACGCACTAATAAATCCAATGCAGCGAAAAAGTAGTCTGGTAGGCAAAACTAGGAGAAAAAAGCTTAGGGGCATAAAGAAAGGCCATATTGATCAGGAACATGAAGCTGAAGAAAGGAAATCGTATTCTTCTGATGCATATTCATAGGATGTCATGTATAAACTGTATTTTCATTTTTTATATGCAATTTTTAGAAAATTTTGAAATCGGCACTTTGCATGATGATTGAAACGTGATATCTTCAGTTCTATTAGTGCTTTTGACCTGAAATGTACAGGGGTGTTCTGGATTTGCCAGTGCTACTGAATGAATCAATTTTATTTGTCAAAAGTAAATCAATTTTAAAATATTTGATTTTAAAATCTGTGGATTTTTCAAAGATTTTGGTAAAAACATTCTGAATGGCGGCAAAAGGTGATGTGACACATTTAAGCCAAGAAATTGGTTAATTGAGTAGACCTTTATTCAGAGATATATAGTGCCAAATTTCAGTTTATTTTCTTAAATTGTAGGCTCAATATCATGTTACAAAAATGTCCCCCAATTTTTCAAATATTTGCTGAATAATCATATTTGCTGAATGGTCATATTTTTTTAGGAAATCTCATTATTAGTGTTCCATATATTATTTATCTAAAAAGAAATACCAGAAATATTGCTGCAATCAAAATTTCATTTTTTTCTATATCTACTACCTTAACATCTTCTTTGCTACACAATACACTGCAATTGATAGCACACTTCCTCAGCCTGTTGTTATATCAACTTATGATATGAATCAAATTCACACACAAGAAAACGGAAATATTTATATTTTCCGTTCTTTAAACCACACAAAAAGCACATGGATGGGATTAAATTTCAATTCGTCTGTTAAAAATATGGAATGATGCACTCATCACTCCACTTAAAATAATTTTGAAAATTCTCTTAAAACGTGTATCTATGCTAGGAAAGAAAGAAAGTGAATGTTGTTCCAATTAGTAAGAAAAACAACATTTAAAAAAATTACAGACCGATTGGATCAGGGTAAGGTTTTAATTCCATGTCTGAAGTTTCCTCGTCACATGTAGCATTTTCTTTACGCTCTTCAATTACAGCACATTCTGACCCCTTGTCTCTTTCTTCGCTACCAGAGCCTGTTACATTAACTAAAAACAATTATAAAGTTAATTATCCTTCTCCATACGAACTCTTGGTGGTATTAGTATGTGGTATCAGAAGAAGTCATAACAGCATTAACTGGAACAATCCATTGAATAGTTTAAACGTTAATAAACAAGTCATTTTCTTAACAGACCCTTTATACTTAAAGAGATTCCTTCGTGAAAAAAATACAATTGGATCCAAAGACATCACATGTTTTTATATACTGCCTTAAACATCACCTTCTCTAAAATTCTGTTAAAGAAAATATCTTGAGAACTGGTAAAGATTTTCCTACCAAATAAAAACATTTTTCATCATTTTTAAAGCGCTTTATAAATTTAGTGTAACTTGTTTTTTCACGCAGGAATCTCTTTAATAATTTTGTTCCTAATAAAAATAATGATAAAAAGGATGTAAAACGAAATTAAAGTATATTAAAAGAAAAGGGAAAGTGTATAAACAATACTTTAAATTTGTCGAACGGAAGAATATGTTTTTCATTTTGGATATATTACTCCGTATATTGCCAATCGTATACTATCAGCGAAAACAAGATATTTAAACTTTGTTGCAAGTTTATTGATCTAATTTTAGGCGCGAAGGCATATTGGTCTCTACTAAATAAATTCTTAAAAATGAATAATTTCTCTCCTAAGACAACCTGCCGATTTGTACATTTGTTACTGATACTTATGAAAACGCCATTCCTTTTAACAACTTCTTTCCTACACATTACACTGCAATTGATAACACACTTCATCAGCGTGTTGTTATATCAAATTTTAATATGAATCAAATTCACACACAAGAAAACGATGATAATTATATTATCCGTTCTTTAAACCACAACAAAGCACAAGGATGAAATTTAATTTCAATTCGTAAGTTAAAAATATGGAATGATGCTCTCATAAAAATAATGCTTGTAAGGATGTCAAATGAAATTAAAGTATATTAAAAGAAAAAGGAAAAGTGTATCAACAATACTTTAAGTTTGTCGAACGTAAGAATATATTTTTCATTTTAGAGATATTACTCCTTATATTCCCAACCGTATACCTTCAGCGAAAACAAGATATTTAAATAATCTTTGTAACAAGTTTAATGATCAAGTTTTAGGAGTGAAGGCATATTGATCTCTACATAATAAATTCTTAAGCAAGAGTAATTTCTCTCTTACCACAATCTACTGATTTGAATGGTACGTTTGTTACTGATACTTATCAAAAAGCCAATCTTTTTAACAACTTCTTTGCTACACAATACACTGCAATTGATTACACTCGTCCTCAGCCTGTTGTTACATCAAATTATAATATGAATCAAATTCACACCCAAGAAAACGATACTATTTATATTATCCGTTCTTTAAAGCACAACAAAGCACATGGATGGGATAAAATTTCAATTCGTATGTTAAAAATATGGAATGATGCTCTCCTCACTCCGCTATGAATTATTTTGAAAGTTCTCTAAAAACATACATCTATGCAAGGAAAGAAAGAAAGTGAATGTTGTTCTAATTCATAAGGAAAAAAAACATTAAAAAAATAACAGACCGATTGGATCAGAGTAAGGTTGTATTTCCATATCTGAAGTTCCGTTTTCTTCACGCTCTTCAATTATAGCACGTTCTAACCCCTTGTCCCTTTCTTCGTTACTAGAGCCAGTTAAATTTACTAAAATCAAATATAAAGTTAATTATCCTTCTCTATACAAACTCTTAGTGGTATAAGTATGTGGTATCAGAAGAAGTCATGACAGCATTAACTGGAACAATCCACAGGGGTGGGGGTCGGCTTGGCGATAATAAGGGCACCGTTTTCTTTTCTCCCTTCCCTCCCCCTTCCCTTCCATTCTCCCTGCTCTTTTCCCTTCCCCTGTCCTTCCTTCCCCAGGAAAGCGCACCATGGTTGCGCTTGGCGGAGAAAGAATTTAAAATCAAAATGTCTAAAAGCCCGGAAAATACCCATCCTAAAACATTTCTGCAAACAAAATCAGTACCAATAAAATAAAATAAAATAATAGGATCTATAAACAATTATGAGATTATGATTTACTACCAATCATGCACAAAGTGTAAACAAGATTAACGTTGTGTATAGATTTAATTTTTATTATTTATTGAATCAGTTTCACATGTTGCAGAGTTGGTTCAGAAAAAGTGCACTTTTTAAAAAGGGGGGTCGTACGCACCCAACGACAACAACGAATCTATGCTCTCATGTTGTTTGTTATAAGGGTAAGCTTTTAATTCCATGTCTGAAGTTCCGCAGTCACATGCAGCATTTTCTTCACGCTCTTCAATTACAGCATATTCTGAACCATTGTCTCTTACTGCAGAACCAGGGCGAGTTACATTTATTAAATCAATTATAAAGTTTATTATTATTATCCTTCTCCATATGAACGCTTTGTGGTATAAATATGTGGTGTAAGAAGAAGTGCTAGCAGCATTAAATGGAACAATGCATTGGATAGGTTAAACAGTAATAATCAAGTTATTTACTTAGCAGACTCTTTATATACTATTTATATTATGCTTTTTTTTAACCACAACAATCAATAAGGATGGGATAAAATTGCAATTCGTATGTTAAAAATATGGAATGCTGCTCTCATCAATCCACTTAAAATTATTTTCGAAAATCCTCTTAAAACACGAAACGAATGCTGTTCCAATTAATAAGAAGAAGACAATGTTTTAAAACATTAAATTTTTCCTATTTTGAGGAAAATAATATTATTCGCTCTACTGAATAAAATATCCACAAGTTTTATATTTTGCGTTTTCATTTAAAATTTACCTATATATATAATAAAAAATTACGCACTCCAAGAATATAACCAGAGTAAACGCTCATGTCATAATTTATCAAGAGCTTTAGAAATATTAAGAAACACAACTCCGGTGGCAAGTAGTGAAGTGGCGTTATGTGATGAATATATTTCATATGTTATAGCAAGTAATTGATAAGGGTCTGTTATTTTATAACGCCCGTATTTTTAGGTAGTTTCAAATTGTTAGATCCATACCCTCCTCCTTTGGTGCTCTATTCAAAATTTGTCTCACGGGTTCCAGATTCCAGGTTAGGGTTCCTGTGTCGAGGGTCAATAAAATATACATCAATTTGGTGGTCGGTGGGTCGGTGCTAGCAGTCGGTGGATCGGTGGATCGGTGGTCGATGGTCGGTGGGTCTGTGGTCAAGTGGTTTTACAGAAACCCTTTTAATACAACAAAAACTAAACTAAACAACTCAAATATTCATTTTTTCCCTATAATACACTGCTGAAATGAATAACCGTATAAATATTCAAATATATCCACAAAAACTTCTAATTTTGTAATTTATCATCCATGTGGCCTTAAATTACTGATATGGCTTCGTCTAGGTCTTAGCTATGTACCTGAACATATATCCAATCACAAATTTAATGACACTTTAAATCCCTTTTGTTTATGTATAACTAATGCATTTGAAAACGTCAAATATTTCTTACTGTATTTCCCTAAACACTCCACCTAATCACTATTTGATAAATTCAATAACAATAAAATTATTATATTTCAGCTTAATAGTATTGTGAATGAATCTCTAAAGCGGGCACTTACGGGATCAGAAATTTTGTCCGCTTTAGAGAGTTGACCGCCTTAGAGAGGTTGCGCAAAATATTTATGTTACGTCACCAAGAGTTCTTAAGGCTTTCTTAGCGTGAGATCCCTTCTGTGTACAGACTATATAGGAAGGAGAAAGCCGTATCGTGGATAAAAGAGAAGGTCTTAAGTATCTTGACTGCAACCAAAAAATATGTATCAGATTGTGTAGATAGAATAAAATAAAAACATAAATCTGTTCTCTTATTTCTGAAAATATTTTGATGTAGTTTTATCGAGATATAATACAAAGGAAATGTTCACGCGGGACAGAAAAAGTGTCTGCTTTATAGAGATGTCCGATTTGAAGAGGTTGCAATATAAGGGTTTCCTGAAGAAATCGTCCAGGACAGAAAAATATACCCGCGGGACAGAAAAAGTGTTCGCTTTATAGAGGTGTCCGATTTGAAGAGGTGTCTGATATTTCTGCTGAATTTGTTGTTAAAATTTGGAACAATGAGATAGGATATTTCCTAATAACCTTAAACTTGCTAATATAACGCCAATATTCAAAGAAGAAGATACAACAAAAGTTCAAAATTACCGACCTGTAGTCACTAAAATATTTGAAAAAATCATGCAAAATTAGATTTCAAATTACATTGAACAACATCTACATACCTGTGAGGGTTTAGAAAAGGATATAATACCGAATATGCGCTTACAAAAACGATTGAAACGTGGAGGGAAACATTAGAAAAACATGGATTTTCAGGTGGAATATTGATGGATCATTCAAAAGCATTTGACGCTATTTATCATGATATTTTAATTGCTAAATTGAATGCTTATGGATTCAGTAAGAATACGGTAAAAATTATAAAAAGTTGCCATAGTAACCGTTGGTAAAGAATGAAGATTTATACAGCCTTAAGCACTTGGTTTGAATTACTTCATGGAGTGCCACAAGATTCAGTTTTATGACCTTTACTCTTTAATATGCTGACGTCAGCAAAATATCACGTGACGTGTGGCTACCATTCTTAGCTAAAATTAATTGTCTTAATTAGATCTAACTTCGTACCAAGTTTTAAGATCACAGTATTACCCCATGTGAAATAGGGTTAAAGATTATGTTTCTAATATATGTTTAAAAACTGGTCGTAAAATAACTGCTTTGTCACGGTTATCCAAATTTATGACATTGTTTTAAAAAAAAACTCTTTAACTCGTTTATTGAATCACAATTTGCATATTGTCCTCTAATGTGGATGTTTTACGATAGAACATTGAATACAAAAATCAGTCATCTTCATGAAAGCGCCCTATGTATAATTTATAAAGATTACGAGTCTCCATTTAACTAATTGCTGGAAAGGGATGGTTCTGTTACAATTCACCACAGAAACCTACAATTAGTAGCCATTGAAAATAAGAAATAATCTTTCATCAAGCTTGATGTCGCATATTTTTAACATTAGAAGTTATCAATATCCCACATTAAGGTCATAGACAGACTATTCAACCCCAATCACCAACAACCAAATATTATTCCAGGTATTATCAACACAACTGTCACATCTGAGAATCACAATATAATCCCAAAAAACAAAACTGTTAAAAAACACCCAAGTTATGTAGAAAGAAACACTACACCCAATCGTTCTTACAACAAGCGCTCCCAATGCAAATGCAACAATTAATAAACATGACAAAACACAAGTATGTACACCAATATAAAATAAAATCATTAAGCAAGATAATACCATTATTAATTTAGAAATTCTGGAACAAGATAATGAAAGTGAAAGTGAATCTTAACAACCTAATAAATCTCACATCTCCTTCTATATAACACAAGTGATACCTGAAACTCCACCTGATGAAATTGATAATCAGTCAAAACACTGGAAGGGCACAATACACGAGAAAACTCCATATCTACTAAGATCACTAACCTGTCATCATTCAAACTTAACAGACATCAAATAAGCCTACTAACGAAAGGACTCAATTTTCTTTTTACGCTGAATTAAAAACAGATTATAAAAACGTTGGAAACTGTTTGATTAAACATGAACTATTTTACAACATAACAAACACAGTTCGCTAGTACGAAATAAATCCAAAAACGTCATTCAGACACAAAATAAAGAATTAAAAGAAAATGTAAATGCATGAATGTTATTAGAACCAGATTATAAATCCTACAAAGATAACTTAAAACTTGAAGAAAGAGAAGCACTTAAATATTTTTCTTCAAATCTCACAGAAAAAGAAATAGACTATCTAACAAACTTCAAATGGAAAGATAGCCAATTTTACGTCTTGCCTAAAATTCATAATTGTAGATCTCTCATTGAAAACATAGCATTAAACCTTGGAGAATATATTGAATTTGATAATCCACATGACCTAAAGTCACGACCAATAGTTGCTGGCCCTAAATCACCATCACAGCGTTTAAGCAAATTAATAGACATGCTTTTGAAACCGTTAGTACCGACAACCATGAGTTACGTCAAAGATGACTGGGATTTCCTTCGACAATTGCCAAGCCATTTAATCGAACCATGCAACCTCTTCTCTTGTGATGTGGAATCTCTATGCATACTATACGAGCTTGAATTGGACGCCTTAAGGTATCGGATTGACAAAAAAAGTGACCAGATTCCTTCCCGATTCACCAATAACTTTATCATCGAGTCTACGCATTTTATATAAAAACACAAAAATTTCTTTTTCGACACAAACATGCACAATCAAATAAGTGGCACAGCAATGGGTACAATTTCAGCACCACCATATGCTTCCCACACAATCAGTTACTTCGAAGAAATGTACCTTTACCCTAAAGAATTACCAAAGTACTTCACAGCAGCACAATATACAAATATTGAAAAAAATTATACACTCTATATGAATGATGGTTTCTGTGCCCTTCCCATACAATATTAATATTTGAATTTTAAAACAGCGCTTAACAATTTACATCCAGCCATCACATTTACAATAAAAGGAAGCAAAATACTCACAACAAAGAAGCAATAATTAAACTTCTTAGACATACATATTATATTACATAATAACTTATGTATAGAAACTGACATATTCTACAAAAAGACAAATTCTCATGACTACCTTAACACCTTAACTTCTCCAGCTACCATCCAAACAGCACCACCAGAAATATTCCGTTTAATCTCGCGAAAAGAATAATTGTATTCGTTTCAGAGGACAACAAAGTTAAATCACGCCTAGCAGAACTTAAAGCATGGCTCATACGATGTAACTTTCCAAACAACGTAATAAATAAAAGTATAAGAAATGCAAAATTACAAGGGCCAGCACCTGATCCAGCAAGCAAAAAACGGTAATACCACTCACTTACAACCACATATTATCCACAACTACAACAATTCAGCAGCAAAATGTCTGAACAACTGGTTATTCAATTTAAAAGATAGAGAACTACAAGGAAAGTTTAATTCTACACAGATAATTCTAGCAAGAAAGCAGCCGAAAGATTTATTAAGATTACTGTCTAAAGAAAGATTCCCACCCGCTCTACTAAAGCATGACACTCCAGGTATTCATACTTGCAAACGCCCAAACTGTAAAATATGTAGATTATATTTAGAAACACAAGGAACACATTTCATTACTACTCTAAAATCTACTGAGAACTGTAATTCAACTGCTTTTGCAATGGCAAAGCAAATTACATTGATAAAACAATCAACTTGCGTTCTCGGATAAATGACAATATATAAAAATTCGACATGGATATGACAAATGCGTTTGGTCAAAACACATTCATGAATGCAGTACCGAACAAAACAAACAAGAGCCGTATTTTAAAGTCAACATTTTTATGACATTACGAAATTAAGAACAATTAGAGTTTTACGAAAACAGGTTATATAAACTTGGACATGCTGTACTTAAATAGAAAACTTAAAAATTAGTTCCACTGCTTTAGACTATCTCCCCAAGTCGTCCTGCTGAATAGTATTTCAATTTGTTTTTTCAGCACTATCATCTTTGTACTTTTTGCCACCGACCAACACCAAAACATTAATCTCAGATTTCACACCAGCGATCTTATATTACAGAAACAATCAATTTTAATGTTGTATTATATAATTATTATATGATACTCTTCAATTTATATAATACATCACCAGTTTAACCTCTGCTGTACTCACACATACGGCTTTTGTTTTCTATTGATAAGTACACATGTTATAAATAAATATTTAATAAGTTTAAACGATAGAAATTCTGTACATAGCTTCTTCTTGTTCATTCTCTGTATCATCACCAGGCGCATAACGAGGGGGGGTCGTTGGGTGCGTACGACCCCTCCTTTTTAAAAATGTGCCCTTTTTCTGAACCAACACTGCAACATTTTGAAACTTATTCAACAAATAATAAAAATTAAAGCTATATACAACGTTATTCTTGTTTAAACTAGTGCATGAGTGGTAGTAAATCATAATCTCATAATTGTATGTAAATCCTATTATTTTATCATTTATATTCACCTGCAATTTCTAAACATATCGCAGCTGTCAAACACACGTTTTGTTTCGTATGCATGGTAAAGCAGGTAAAAAATATTTTGAATTACTGAAATGTTTTAGATGGGTGTTTTCCGGGCATTTATACGCTATATATATATCAATATGTTGATAAAGACATGTAAATGTTGAAATATATATGATTAAAACTGTGTTTTTAATTCTTCAGTTATATTTTATGAAAC
>JANTOQ010180812.1:0-14466 GCA_027564595.1 Bythotiara depressa | reverse complement strand
TTGTTCTAAGAAACTAATTCAAGAAAATTTGAGTTTTCTCAAGTCATTGGATTGTCTTCATCCACTTTGTTACTAAATAGATCTTCTTAAAAATTTTATTGGAAATTAATGAGCTGAAAAAGTCTTCAAGTGTACGTTACGTCACGTTTGGAATCGCCGCATATTGATTATTAATTGTACTTCCCACAGCTGAAACATCAGAAAATAATCATTCATAGTACAGAAACCCAATAAATTCTCTATTAGTAAAATTATTTATATGCATCGAATTCTGGAGGGCTTTTTCTTCTTCGTGAATGCACTCCTTCTTTCATAATACTTTTTGATGAACATTGATTAAAAAATACAGTACCGAACTAAAAACTGTAGTAACTAAACACTATGTTGTTTGATTGTGTTTGCTTAATTAAATAAAAACATTACGTAAGTGCTTTCATTGTTTATATTTATCATTTTGTGGAGACAATACTGATTCTGATTCAGTAGGAAGAACGTACACAATGTTTTAGCGTAGCTATATTTGTAAAGGAGAGATTTCTTTTCGTCGGCAATTTTCACTGCAAAAACGTCATTAAGATTTGTTGTGCTTATCAAGGCAAAATACAAATAAAAGGACTTACAGTCAACATTGTACTTTGTGTGCACTAGGTGTTTCATAGATTTTTCTAGCATTTTTGCTTGTTAAAAATTTATATATATATATATCTATATCTATATATATCTATATTTTGTTCCAGAAGGTAAACTGAACTGAGGTAGCAACAAATTTAGTTTCTAATGTTTCAGCAGAAACTTCATTTGGGTGCCCAAATTATGATGTCCCCAAAATCGCAATACAGATATCAAAACTGGTCTGTATTTTAACCCTGTCTACCCACAATTCTATTACAATTGTATTCTGTCTACCGAGGGAATTTTAAATTTAGTTAATTAATATTTTACAGTGAGAGTAATTGTTGCTACATTAACTACATTTTTATATTTATATCCTTATTCACCATTGTTGTGTCATTATTGACACTTTTAACCTTATGCATATACCCACCCCTTGCATGTCTTAAATCTTCTATTAAAAACCTTTATAATTTTATGTAAAACCAGGGAGTCTTATCAACATTTACAAACTTCATATTCCCATTTATTTCCAATAATGAACCCCCTGGAAGAAGCAAAACTGCCAAGAAATGAGTAATAATTTGAATCATTTCAGGGGGACACCAGACATTAAAAGTGTTAAGGTTATTTATGTTTATTAAATACACTTTTTTCTAGTTTCTATCTATAGGACAAGAACACAAGTTGAATTTATTCTTTTTCTAAATTATTTACATTAGTATTTAATATAACTTGGAAATATATGTTGGAAATTTTGCCAGATATGACATATAAAATGGTAATTATGCTGTCTATAACTCCGTAAGGTTTATTTTATTTCACTTGCTCTGCAGTCAAAACTACAACTATGTCTGATGAAGTTTATAGTAGCAACCAGGTGACAAAAATTATCAATAATAACCAAGAAAAAAAAGAATTGTGAAGCTAAAGTTGTAGGTAAATGTACAGTTATACTTTTTACAATAATATATTGTTATTAAATTATTATAAATGTATACTATCGGTCAGGCTCGTAGAACAACTTTTCAGTTTGGTCTCACAAAAGTAATACAACATATACTTTCTGAGAATTGTTAAGGTACATTATATTAATCAGAAACTTATAAATATATCTCTACTTGAAATATGAAACAACCTAGATATTGTTAGATGCAAGTGTAGGAGAACATAATTTAAATTTTAAAATTTGCTGGTGATGGAGGGAAGAAGAAAACGAAGTAGCTACACAGCAAATTTTCAAATGTGCAGAAAATACAAAAACAACACCAACATTGCAGTTATTCCTCGCAGGCTTTACTCCTTATACAACCGTTGGACATTTGTCATAATAAGCCCTTTAAAGACAAGCTTGGTGAGAAATGGAATGGACAGATGTTAGAAGGAGAAAAGACATTCACTGCTGCTGGAAATAATGTGCACAGCTACCCCAGCAACTGTCGTTGAATGGATAAAATCTACTTGGGAAGAAATTTGTGAAGATATCATAACAAGATCATTCAAAGGTGTGGCATATGTAACACTTTTTAGATGGGACAGAAGATTATATGTTGTGGGAAGAAGACGAACAAAACAACATGAATGAAAATTAAGGTGAAACTAACGATGAAGAAAATATCTATGATAATGCACTATTAATATGATCAGATGGAAGATTTGAATGGACATTTGAAGAAGAATTTTTAGGATTTAGTAATTAATGTGATAAAAATAAAAATGTTGTTATATACATGAGAAACGTGCTTTACGTATTTTATTTTTTAGAACACCTGCTTTATTACAATGAGTTATAGTTTATACATACTACTGCTGCTTTGCTTCATTTACTGAGATTCTTATTTTACTTTCTCAGAAAACACCTGTCATGTAGGTTAAAAATAAATAAAATTAATGCTAAAGTGTGTAAAAGTTGAAAAATTGTTAGAATAATAGGGATTAATAGAACATTTTTTAATTAATTGCAGATGTGAAAAGTCATTTTGGGTAATATAGATTGGCAGTTACATCAGCATTTGCCGAGTGCCAAGTAGCAACATGAATTTCATGGACTGATATTCATATTCTATTTTTGGAAATGTTAAATATAAAAGTATATTTTTGTTTGTTTTGTTTCTATGAGGCTAAATGTATAATTTTACAATACAAAAAAGTCAAGAAAACGTTAGGTGTTAATCCTCCTAAAATTAGGTTCTTAAATTTACAGTACAACTCACTTAAAAACAGGGGGTAGACTTAGGACTCGTTTAATCTTTAGTTAAACTTGATGTTACAGAGTTATACAACAGTGTTCTGACAGTAGCAATGGGCTCTAGCTAACTTCTTATGAATATTTCGAGCAAATCATACAGAAATATGATAAACTTACATCAGCAATTTGGAAGTGACTCAATTTGTCAATCCAATGCAAATTTTTATTTTCATTATACATAATATAAACAAAGCATAGCATGAGTAGCATATAATCACTAAAAGTAGCAATTTTTATTCTATTTATGTAATTTCAAAATAGTATCTCTCTCTTAATAGTTAGTAATATACCTCTTCTTATACTTTAATAGTATACCTTCCCCCTCACAATCTTAATACTTGAAAATAAAATACATACTACTGGCTTCTCCGGAAGGGCAGCTTTTTCTTTACGATCTTTATCTTTGCTTCTGTCTCTACTTTTGTCTCGTTCTTTATCAGTTTTATCTTTTTTAGATTTCTCTGCTTTTTCCTCGTTCTGTTGTTTATTATTATTGTCCTTAACCTTTTCACTAGATCGCGATGATTTCATTTCTTTGTCCTTATCTTTTGAACTCTTTTCTCTCTCCTTTGAGCTACTTCCTCTCTCCTTTGAACTACTTTTCCGTTCTTTGTGCTCCTCCTTCTGCATAACATAAAAACAATGATAACAAATCATGAATAACAATTAAAAATACAAAATTCCTCAATTTCTATTTAAAGGCTCTACGCACAGGATGGCTACCTTTAATGTATTAAATTTTGCACATATTTAATTTTGCGAGCTTGAAAATTAGGAATTTTGCGCATATTTAATTTTGGGATTTAGCCTTTTCAGCATTTTTTTGTGCATACTTAATTTCTTAATTTTTTTTCCATAAAACCAAAAAGCATATTTCTATCATTATCTTGACCATTTGGATTTTGACTCTCGTGTAATCATTCTTTGACATGCAAAGAAGCAAAATCATATTCAAACTCTTGATCCCCAACAAGCAGGTAGAAATCGTGAGAAGGATCAAGCAATGGCAAGCTGACACTTCCAATTTTCATTCCCACTTTCCTTAAATTTTGCAATTTTTGCTCTGAATGTAAATCTTTTTTTTTGCTATTGCTTTTCCCAGGGGGTTAATTATTGGAAATATAATGTAAAATAAATATATGGTAAAAGTAGGGAAGACCCCCTGGTTCCTCAAAAAAATAATAAAGGTTTCCAATGGAAAGTTTAATATAACCAGAAGGTATGCTTATGCATTAAAGTGTTAAGATATTCTATACCCCCTGGTTCCTCATAAAATTATAAAGGTTTCCAATGGAAAGTTTAATATAACCAGGAGGTATGCTTATGTAATTAAAGGGAATTTCATGATTTTCAAATATTGTTGTTTCTACACTATTGTTTTAAAGCAGAAATCCACAGCAAAAGGTTAATAACTTTGAAAGGGGTAGATAATTAAAAATTGTGGGCACCAATTTGTTACTGCTGGCCTGGTGAACATGCCTGCTCAGGTTTAAAGAAGTTCTTACAGTATTATAGATATCGCATACATGATGTGTTTTATTCACATATAATGGATCAATTGCTTGATACTTCTTTAAAGGAATTACTGTATAAAAAATAGCAGATGTTCAAGGACTTACTTCTCAAAACTTGTGATGTCATAAGTGTTTTTTCCATATGTGGCAAAATTAAGTTTGGCAATTATATCTTAAGAAATACATAACCTTAGGAAATAAAATTTGTTGCATATTATAGAGAATAACTTAATACATCATCTGAAAAAAATTGATGTTCAAAATGGTACATGTAACTAGCTCCAGGCCCCTTTGAATTTTGGACACTGCAATCACTGCAACATCTGAATAATAAAGCCATAATAATGAAAAGTGACCTTGCCTTGGAGTTTGTAAACAAAGAGTAATTTAATGTGATCTTGACGTCATTAGCCATAACTTTTGAAACACTTTTAACATTTCAACACAAAAAAAAAAGTATTGACTAGCATTTTGGTAGCTCTTTCTTTAGAGTTTCACGAAGTAATATTTCATCATTCTTCATTAAAGAACATTTTAGAATTTAATGTGAAACTAAACCCAATTTATGGCACCTTTAATTTTACATTTTGCTAGCAAACAGATGCTCTAATGTTCTCTATTCAATTCTTAGTTTATATGAAACAAAATCTTCAAAGCTGAAAATTTTGGAAATTTATTTCACGAAGACTGGGTAGACAATACTTATTTCTAAAAAAACTATTTCAGAGAAACATCTCATTTATACAACGAAACATCAGCTTATGAATTATGTAATTCCATGAACTACATTTTTACATAGTTTACAGGTTGTCTAGATGCCAAGCACCTCCCCTACGAACCACAAGTAAATGATAAAGGAATTTCAATTTTTTTCTATAATTTTTCCATTGAAGAACCACAGGATTTTAAAACATGATTTACAGATAATTTGGCTGGACATAGACATTACAATGCCTTGACATAGGTAGTCTACAACAATATTATTTTTTAAATCTAAACAAATAGACGCTGTTAACCCATACACAATAGCTTTCTAAAGTAAGAAAATCATAGTAGCGGCCGTAAAAAGTCACGTATGAGAAGTTCTTAAAACTAGAAAATCGCACTAATGGCTATAAAAATCACTCGTTATACTAGCCTCTTAAATGTCTAATTATCGTAATAATGGCTGTAAAAAGTCACTGGCTATAGCTTTTGAAAAAAATAAAATAGTAATGTCCATAAAAAGGTCACTCATGATAATTCTTGAAAGTTAGAAAATCGTAGTGTCTGCTGTAAAACATCATGCATGCTGACATAAACGAACATTAAAACATGGTTTTACAGGCAATTGTGATGGGAATGAAGAGTTCTTACGTTAAAACATAGTTTTACCGCAAATTTACGTGACAAGGACAAAGAATTCTTACACGTTAATTTTATGTGCCACAAAAGTTTACTATGTCAAAACATGGATTTAATGCATTTTTACATGCTACTAACAATGATTTCTTACATTAAAAAACTGTTTTGCCACGATATTACATTAAAACAATTTAATTACAAGAAGCACTACTCATATTAACTATCATTTCATACTCACAAGCGCCTCCCACAAAAGGTCAAAATAGTGTGTTTTATGGCCATTTTAGGTGATCTAGAATGCAAAATGTTCTTCATGGGCAACATTTTTTAGGAAAATTTCCCAATTCAATAAAAATGTAGCAACATTTTAATGTCTGGCTAACACCCTGAACAGAAACTTACTTTACAGAATGTAAACAAATGTGGAAGCCACAATATAGTTTGCATGAAACATTTTTCTCAGGGACAAAACTTTTAATTTTGCGTGGATTCAAATTATTAGAAATTAAAATAACTTCCTCATGACCCCTTGCTATTCAAGGTTTATGTGCATTGTCCACCACCTTCTGTCAATTTACTTTGTACCAGCTATTGATATTAACATTTAGAAAAACCAAAGTGCTATGCTAGTAGATAGTTTACATGAGACTCCATATCAAACCAGTCTGAAAACCGCAATGCCACACGGCAATCAGAAGGGTTGTTTTCGTTACACTACACCATGGTCAAATCCTTCTTAATTTAAAACTTTCCATGTTCCTCCTCATATTCATGCATAAAAATTAATAATTTTTTTGCATGAATGCGAGGTGAGACATGACAAGTACAAAATTAAGAAGGCTTTGACTGTTGACGTAGTGTAGCAAAAACAACCATTCTGTTTGATGTATGGCATTGAAGTTTTCAGCAGGCATATTTTTTGACCATGAATAATGAATATAAAGTCTGTTTTTTATAAAAATAAACTTGAAATTTTCATGAAATTAGGGAAAAGTCTATTGGAGCATAAAATGTTCAACTCTTCTCTTATTGGTCAGCCATGTACATTGGCGATGCTTTGTATTACATATAACAAAATGTGTGACTTTTTACTCAAATTAATATGTAATGGTGTAAATCACTCACTGCTTTTTCTTCTTTAGCTTTACTTCCTCCGCTACCATCTCTGTGTTTTCTTTCTTTCTCTTTTCCCTTTTCTCTATCACTTCGTTCCTTTCCACTGTGTTCTCTTGATCTTTCTTTATCATCCCTACTTTTCTCTTTATCTCTCTTTCGTTCTCTATCTTTCCTATCACCTTTTTCTGCACTGTCATTTATTTTTTCTTTGCTTCCTTTTTCATCACCACCTTTATCTCTCACTCTTTCTTTACTATCTTTTTCTTTCAAGGCTTTACTATCATCATGTTTATCTTTACTTGTAGGCCGAGAACTTGATTTTCTAAAGAAGAAACCATAAATGTATGTATAGGGATCAAAGAGCACAGCCCAGTTTTTATAGAAATATGCAGCTTTAAGAAGTACTATAAAATCAAACAAAAAAGTTATTATATCTACTGCATAATGTCCAAAGTGATTTAGATTATTTTCCTGTATGAACAAATGAGTAAGTAACCTTTGCATGGGTGTGCACACTCTATAATTAGTGTTGAAATCAATCAATCAACCCAGATGCCTTGTCTGACAATGAACATATTATCATCTGCCTGTCTAAATAATGCATCCATATAATCGTAACACTTCTTCAAGAAAATGGAGGTAGTGAGGGTGAATACAGACTAAGTGAGGCTCAAAGAAAAAGGTATTTGAGGCAATGAAACAAGTTGAGAGATTTTGTGATTTCTTTAGGAAGGAATGTGACAGAGCTGAAGTGTTTCGATTGGGAAGCAAATGGTGTTGGTATTCATGGTAAGTGTGTGAATAATGACTATGGTAATCTTGCCTTTAGCAGGAAGCAACACTATGAGAAACTTCTAAATGAAGAGCCTCCTTGGGATAGGGATACACTCCACATTGGTCCTCCACCATGCATTGACAGGGCACTGGCAAAGATGGAAGATGAAGATCCATAAGATGAAAGATGGAAAGGTTAGAGTGATATCTAATGTGACAGCTGTAATGTTGAAACCTTCTAGTGATGTTGATCTTGACCTTATTACTGATCTGTGTAAGTCAATTGTCCAATAAATCTTTATTCCAGGTAATAGAAAGATTAGTGTGATATTGAACTGCTCGAAAGGGAAATTATAGAGGTCAGAATCTTCTTAACCAAACCATGTTATGAATGTGTTTAAAGAGCATTTGAGAAGTTGATTAGAGATATGATTGTCATCGATGCAATGCAATTTGGTTATATGCCTGGAAGAGGTAAAATGGTGCAGAAATTACAGGAAAAGTATCTTGCAAAAAACAAACAAGTCTATTTTTCTATTACTGATTTTGAGAAAGCTTCATATTTCATACCCTGTGATGTTGTGAAGTGAGTAATGAGGAAACTTGGTGTGATGAATGGCTCTGGGAAATAGCCCTGTAGTGTGTAGGAAACTTGATATTGTGTACATTATCCAAGTGATGGGTTCATGTGTATTGTTGCAGTGGTATTTATGAATGTCTGTCACAAGCTGTTGATTTCGATATGTGCATAGAAGGACTTAGAGCTAAGTCTTACACAGGATTATGTGACCTGAAAATCTGCCACTAGTAAACCATGTGTGACCTTGTACAAGCATAGATATAGGCCTTGATGATGATGATGGTGATGATGGCGATGGTGATGAAAACATAATATTAAAGTTTGACTAGCATCGTAGAAGCAATTTATTCAATAGTCTGTTCTTCTCGTGGATCTTAATTTTACTAGTTGTCTCATTCATTCATTTTAATAATACCCTAGCAGAAAGAAAATACCAGCTGCCATAGAAAACTTATTTTTCTATTTTTTCTATGACTCATGAACTATTGCTTTGTCTTGTTTCATAAAGCCACTGAGTGACAACATATTTTTTATGATTTTGTCCACACACACACACACTTTTTATTTGTCCCTGCCTTATTGTTACATAAACAATTTGTAGCAGGTTTCACCAATTTGTTGCAATTCACAGTATGCATTATTCACAGAACGTTGGTTGGTGAAGGTGTTTCCTATTTACCCAAATTGTTCTTCCTCTTCCCTCCTTTTCTTTTTGTAATTGTAAATGAGTTCCTTATCTTCAACCTGATCCACAAACGAATACAGTGTGTTGGCACAAACTAATACAGTGTGTCAGCAAAGGGCTCATTTATTTGATTTATTAAATGTTTTATTTGTTTATATTATGTATATATATACCTGAAGAAACCAACCTGTATAAATATGTTTGATAATAATAATAATTATTATTATTTAACAATATTTCTGAAAATTATATCCCATTACTGAAGGTAAATAAAGAACACCACACATTGTCATGATAACCAACTTCATTACATTCATCATAATGGCAGAAAGGAAGGAGATATTTCTACAAGAATATTAGTATTATACTTCTCAGTAGATAATAATTTCTTACTTTGTTCCAGAAGGCTTTTCACCAGCTAAAGTCTTTTTTACACTTTCAGTTGTATCTGTCTGAAAAAGAAAAAGAATGGAAATTAAAACAAATTCACTTTCATTGAACATTTCCAATTCATGTAGTCATGGGTAGTTTAAAATATTAAATTTGTCGTATATTGAGTATAAGCAAGTGTCACCTATAATTTGAAAAAAGAAAATAATAGATTAGTTTTATACACTTTTCTGTCTACATAGATCTGCTTTGAATCTTTTCAGCAAAACTCAAGTTAATAAAAGAAAAAATTAGGAAACTAACAGATTTAAAGCACCAGGAAAATTTGTTACAACTTGAATCAGTGTGCGACTCCTTAAAAGTATACTTGTTTCTCAACAATCTAAATGATACATATACTCAAAAACTTTTTTACAATTTTTGTGTCAATCTTTGTAAATAATAATGTTTAGTAAATGGATTCATACGTATCTTTTTACATAAATACATTTATTTACATTTCCCTTGATAAAAAACACATTTCAAGTTTCGTGTTTTGATTTTCAATTTGAATAATTGCCACTGAAGATTAACATTCCAGGAAAAAGAAGAGAAATGCAAATGAATAAAACAACATTAAATATGTGGGTAAATTTACCTTTTTTAAACACAATTTACCAAGAGCTTGTAAGAACTCATTTGTTTTCTGTGGTTCATGCCCAGCAACAATTTTTGATGGTCGAGCTGTTAATGTTTCGCCAAGAACTAGACCTGATAAATAAATAAATAAATAAATAAATATAAAAGACATTGAAAACTACCTTGGTTTGTGTTATTTCTTGTGATAAAGTAATGGAACATTATACCAAAGTTCTTATGTTCATGGTGGCTACAATATTTTTTAAATGAAATTGCAGGACATTGCAGGACAATTCCATAGTAAATTGCAGGACAATTGAAATTTTTTTTGGAAAAATGCAGGACATCAACACTTGTTCAAGATATTCGTGCAGATATAATTTGAAAATAGTGAAAATAGTTTTTTCTTTCAGTTCTAAAATTCACCTCTCTTGAAAATATTCATGTCAACTATGCAGGACAATGCAGGACAAAATTAGAAAAAAAGCAAAAAGTAAGGACATTGCCAGACAAAAAATGAAATGCAGGACAATACAGGACTGTGGTCACCATGTATGTTATTAAAAGTTAAATAAAAAGTAGTATAATATAAAAATATATTTATATATAATATTTGGGTGGTGGGTGTTAGCCATCCACAATGAGCATCAAACGAAGTGAGTTATGCAAGAAGTGCAGGTGTGCACTGTGAGCACTTCTAGTGGGGTGGAATTTTGGTGTAAAGTGCAAATCTACCACTTGTATTTCAAGTGTTCTTTTCCCATATTTCTTTTTTGCTGTGAGGACTTGCTTTTATTGCATATCAGCCATTTTGCTTTGATATATATTTGGTAAAGGACTAATTTAACAATCACAAAAACATTGTCTGCAGCAACTTCGTCATTTGTTCTTGGAAGAAAATGCTATTGACATTGAGATGCTGTGCCAACAACTCATTTTCAGCATGCACAAACAAAGGCATTTAGTCAGTTTGTTGCCTAAATTAGACCTTATAAGAGAGGTATGTTACATTCATTAAATTCTGATAGTTAAAATGTATTAAAGTTTAAACTATCAAATAGTTTCCCATTAACTTAAATTATTTTTGTTAAAAGAATACCACTGTGTCCATCTTGTAAAAAATGTCAAAATAATGAAACCTGAGATACCTGTGTTCCTGCCTATAACATACCCTCTCCCTATGTTTGCAAAATGGTTGGTTTTTATAATTATTGTACCTACTGTAGTTCTAAAAGCCATTATACTATAAACTGTACAGGGGATAGTACAGGTCATATTCCATAGCAAAAAGCACTATTGGGTGCTGAAATTCTATTGCCCAAATTCAACAAAAATGTTCATATAATTTTCTGTGTTGTTCTTAATACAGTTGTTATAATTTTTTTTTAAACGGAGTACTTTCGAAAAAATTCATTCGAGTCAAATGAAAACCAATAAGATCAATGAACTTTAGAGGTGAGAATTTTTATTATAATCTTATCACAGGGGTAAAATATATTAAAAGCTCTACTTTCTTATAAATAACAAAATATAACACATATGCTAAAAGTGTATAATTATCTGGATTAAGGCTTTAATAGTAAGTAATGAAAATATAAGTTTTGTTAATGCATATATTTGCAGTTTTTGTTGCAAAATGCTTTTGTTTGGCATTATTATATCTATGAATACTGTCAATAGAATATATCTTGTGTCTAAATAGATCAGAGTCATCATTTTTTTCTTCTTCTATGTCATGAGAAATTACTATAAAGTAAATAATTAGTAATTTTGGAAGATTGAGGTTAGATCTTATTTTCCAATTTTGCATAAAACGTTTAAAATAGTTTGGTTTATGTGGGAGGATTGTTATATTTATTAATTTCATGTTGTAATTAATATTGAAATATCCAATTTTATAGATAAATAAAATTGAAGTAAGTATAATACATCGGTGTGCCATTGAGTTAGAAAAAAGGTTACAAGTCACTATCATACTAGCATTGTTCAAAGTAACTGTTAAATTTGATAAAAACTGACATAGGACTGACATATTTACTAACAGATGATACAGGTTTACTATAACTAACAGATCCAACCCGCCCAACAGGAGGACAAGAATGAGAACTAACAGATCCAACCTGACTAGCAGGAAGACAAGCACATTTACTAACATTTGAACTAACATTTTTTTACAAACAGGTGACATAGCTGTCGGTGAATGATGAACATACCAGCACTTTCCCACTTTGGTTTAGTAACTTTCCTATTTTTCCAAAGTGGAGTAGTGATTGGTGACACAGAAACAGGACATGGGACAGGATGAGGAACAGTGTACAGAGCTTGGAGGTTAGCAAGTACAAGGAACAGGACAAGAGCAGAACTAGAGACGTAAACTGGGTGGTTGACTGGAGAAGAAAAAATATGAGGAACAAGGCAAGAAACAGAACAAGTAACAGGCCAAGTTACAGGACGGGACATGTGGTGCTGGTTTGACAGACACAATGGTGGATGAGAATGAAGAAAAGTCATTGAATGATAGTGCTAAAGATTGCAAATTAATTTTCTCATCTGGAAAGCAAATTTCTTTATCACTTATAATTTTGGACAGCATTTTCATGATTGTTTTTGTAAACTTTTCATTTTCCCAATGAATTCAATTGGATGAACTATTGGCACGAAAAATAAGTGTTTCATGCTTCAAAACATTAGTTATATGTTTATAAACAAAACCAAGAATTAAGGATAAAAACCATTACTCACTCACCTATACAGTCAATAGCTTTCTGTAAAAATAGCATCTTTGCTTCTTTTTCCTATAAATGGAAGATGTTAACATTTGTCAGTCTAGTATTTGAACTCATAAGGATTTGACACATTTATGCCATAGATCTAATTGATTTAACGTTGGGCTTCATTTTAACCAGAGAGTGAGATTGGTGAAAAACGTTGTCTTTCTGGATCAAAATTTAAAAAATAATTATATTACTTATTTCCAGATTCCAATTAAATAATAAATTGATCAATAACAATTTCCACAAAGATCAAACCCAAATTTCACTGTTTCTGAAAGAAAGAATAGTATTGTTGCATCTTTTATTTGTCCTTTTGTGATAGTTACAAGTGTTAACAATTATTATTTATTATTATTATAAATTATTTGAAATAGTTATGTAAAATTGGTTTACTATCATGGCAAGTTAGATATAAAAACATGAAATAAAGAGTTTCAAAGGAGAGTTCTCTTGTATTTGTTAATAAAATAATTTTTAGTTGATGTCTCAAAAACTGAATCAAATTCATAACTATTAGTTATTTATTATAATGTCTTATTTGTATAATGACATATTTGTTTAATGATTTGTGAAAATCAAGAGCAAGTACACCGAACATATAAAATAATTTTAAACTAAAATTTAGTTCCCACACATTTCTATGTACACACCTGTGGTTAGGTCAATTTTCAATTCAAATATTATTTACATCTAGAAGAGGGGTTCTACTCACATGAAATGTTACTGAGCATGTGCTGTGGTGACAAAGTCGTTTATTTCACTGCACATGTTCAGTAACAGTCCCCAGGAACCAATTTCAGCCCTCACTGAAAAAATGTTAGATTGAAATTGGCCCTTACATTTGTAGCATCTTATAAGGCCTTGTTTACATGAGATGTGATATGAAATCTGACTGGTTTGAGATTCCCACTGCACATTGCACTGTATAAATATTTTTCACTGTATAAATATTTTTCACTAAATGAGCAAGTACACACTTTTTTTATAAGAAAATGGTTTTTTATGGTGCGGCTCAATTTTCTTAGAAAATCTATGAAAATCAGGCTGAAATTTTCTTAAGATCTTCTTAATTTTTACTGGAAAATCACGTGGAAAAAATGGAGCCTGTTCAGATATCGCAATAAAGAGAACATTTTTGCCATTCGTTACATCATTTCTTTTATTTAACTCCCCTTCCGCCCTTCGTAAATATCTATTCTGACCGCACGGATTCTATTTTTCTTCAAAATAAAAGATATGAATAAGTATAAAACTATCTATTGAGCTAAGAAATGTTTTACCTTCAAAAAATTTTCTTAACTTAATTATCTCGTTGAGGCTGGGGATTTTCTTAGCATTTTCTTAGCAATTCTTGCTTTTTGAGGCTCATTTTCTTATAAAAGTTTTTCTTATAAAAAGAACGTATACACCCATATATGCAGTAGAAATCTCCAACCAATTTGAGTTCATATCAGGTCTCATGTTAACAGGGCATAAGAACAATTGTCTGCTTATACACTTATATATTTCTTATACCTTGTTAAAACATTTAGTGCCTGGTTGCAGAAATTAATAATGTTGACTTACATACACTAACAATTCAGTTATACACAGGTGCCTTTTCACAGAGGAAAACTGGAACAAGGCTAAAATTATGACCTGGATAGAAAGTAAAAACTACAAAGAAAGCACCCTAGTCAGTATATCATATAATATACAGTATACGATTATCATATCATATACTGTATACAGTATGGGTCATTCCATATCAAATGAACCAAAGCCTCCCAGGTCACCATCTCAGATTTTGATGAAAATTTGATCACTTACTA
>JANTOQ010180590.1:0-14467 GCA_027564595.1 Bythotiara depressa | reverse complement strand
ATTCATTTAGAGACTCCTGGCAGCGAATCCTGTCGGATAAGGGAAGTAAAATAAACCTAAAACAAGATAAAGAGTTTTGAACGATCGCTAAAAGTGTCAGCCAGTAGTCGAAAATAAGTCACTTTAATGGGAAAAGGTAACAAACTTAATGCTATGAGGCCCTTAGAAGCAACAGAAATTGACAAACTCTATGACTTCGGTTTCTTTGGAACAAAAACACCATTAACATTACAACGTACCATGTGGTGGAAGGTAACTACCTATTTTGGATATCGGGTAAGAGAAGAATCTCGAAAGCTTCAGTTCGGAGACATTAAACTCAAGACAGACGTGAATGGAAGAAGATTTCTTGAATGGGACAAGGAGAGAGGAACCAAAACTAGGACTGGTGATAACATCTACTCTCATCAGCGTAGTTTCAATCCTAAAGCATACGAAACGGGAGGACCTAGATGTCCAGTTCACATATATGAACTCTTTACTAGCAGAAGACCTGGAAATAGTAAGAAAGATTCTTCTTGGCGATGATTCCAGAGGGCCAAATTTAGAGTAATGTATGATATTTTGACCGTCCACTCGGCAAACATTCGCTTGGAAAATTCCTGAAGAATGCATCAGATATCTTGGGCCGTTCGGCTGGCAGTCGATCTAAGCTTGCTAACCATTCAGCTCGAAAACATGTGTTAGTACGTTGCTGAATAACGATGTACAACCGATGCACGTTTCCCAATTGAGTGGGCATAAAAACATGGAAAGTCTTAAAAGTTACCACACTGCTTCGAATAAACAACAGCAACAAATGTCTGATTTACTAAGTTCTACAAATCATGGTGTTGAGCAGTCCGGTACTGTACTCCAAAATATAACGAACACAGTTGTTAACAATCAGTCGAGGAAGCGTGCTTCCGGAGATGAATCCATTTTTTGTGGAGTTACCATATCAAATTGTGTTTTTAACATAAATATACAACAAAACACACAGCTAGAAAAACATAAACGTCGTCGAATAATCCTTGAAAGCGACGAGGAATAAAACTAACTTCTAGTAGCTGAGTTTTTATCTATTTGGAGCAGGTTCATGCAAAAAAAAAAAAAATCAAAAAATGTTGACAGGTAGTCTGCTACGCCCTTTTACTATAAGCTGTATTGTAGAAAATCCAAAAAAATTGTTTTTGAGAAACACTTTGCCTGTAAAACAAATAGTGATAATCATTTATTAGCAAAGTGGCATTAGATGAGCGTGTGCTCCCTCTTTCTCCCATTCTACATCCCTCTTACGCCCAACCACGCAAAAACCAAAAAGTGTATTTTTCTTGTTATTTTGACATATTTGGTACCTCATTATATTTTGAACATTTTAGTGCTTTATTATGTCATATATGAAAAGAAAAGTCCATTAGTTTTAGCTTCTGCTTTTCCATATTCAAGTTTAGGTCAATCTTTGTCAGGAAAAACAAAATTCAACAATTTTGGCGCCTCATACACATGCTATTGCATAATCCTGGGAACAAATGATGACTAAGACATGTTTTTAATGTACTGTTGAGTAAATAAAAGGAGAAAAGTTAAATACTACTCTATATCATGACCGAAAAAATAATATATGTTCTTCATAACTGTTGCACTAAAATTTTGCATATTATGCTGACGTCAGCAACGTATCACGTGACAAAACTCGCCATATTGGTTGCCATTTTAATTTATCTGCTATAATGATTATCTATACCAAGTTTCATTAAGAAAGCATTTACAGTTATGAGTTATGGTGTAGGGCATTTTTGCATTTTCGGAGGCCATTTTTACAGTGGTGTTTTTTTATGACCAGATATCTCAGTATGTGTTTAGTTTATTGATACTTACAAGATTAATTACTTACAGTATTCACAGTGAACTCCTACATAGTTTGAGGGACAAATGCACTTCATTTCATAGTTGATAACCACTACGCAATAACCCGAATTCTGACAGAGACATGGCTAAAATCAAATAAAGAATAACAATTAGTGCTAGCATTAATCCCATCCACGAAATGGTGCCCCAAGGTATTTGAAACTTGAGTATATAATCTGATTTATAAATGGAATATTTATTTTAAATCAACGAACGATCTAACTCAAATTTGTTAGTTCTTTAAGCCCGAATGAGTGTATGAGTGCTTAGTGACAATTTCTTATTGAAAGATACAGCTTGCATTCTCCAGGAAAATTGATTTATTCACAGTTCAAAGCCTGGAGTTCAAAATAATAATCAGGAGTTCAAATTGTGCTCTAACCAGAAGTACATAATTGATTGAAATATCTGTTACAGGAGAAGGAAACTAACTTTTCAATTTTCAAAACATTACAACCTGTCATAACAGAGCGCAAACAAATATATGTTGTCATACTTATTTACCCTGTAATGACTGTTTTACAAGCGGGAAATGTAGTTCAATTAAGTCGCAAACGAAATATGTTTATAAATTTAAAATGACCTACTTTCTAATAACGTGTGTGATTTCATTGTGTGAGGAAAGAAAATTAATCAACAATAACATAGTTAAAATCACAGGTTAATTATTCTTGTTACTTCTAGAGTATAAGATTTCCTTTGAAAGGTTGATATTTTTATAAAAAATATCATGACAGAGAACATAGTTTTAAACTCGGCAGTGGCTGAAAAATGGGACACGAATATACGGAAAGTGAAGCATGAGAAGAAACGAGTGAAGAAGACAAAACTTTTCTAAGCGGTATTATTACGTGATACCATACTACATGGAGCCTATGGGAACAGTAGCCGAGTTATAAAATCAAATACCAATACTGAAAGTCATTGTATCAATAGTAGTGCTGATGAAATATTTCGAATATAAACTACAGAACGGCGTGTATTTATTAAATGTAGGCCAATGCAAACGGTTTCCGATAGATTATGTTGCAGAGAGATAAATAATATGGCGGCCGATTGATAGAAGTTTTCTTTTAGTTTTCTATTAAATTTACTCCGTAGTATGCTGTTATACAACGTCTAACAGGTTCAACGTGTTTTGCGGTACCAATATTTTCATGTTTAACCTATGTTCGGCGACTTCACTATTAAACTACCACTAGACAGCGCTAAAAGAAATTTAGTTGTTAGCGTTCCTTTCTTATATATTATCAGCGGCAAGCTATGCTCTAACGAGGATTTATTTTTAAGTATGATAACGATATATATACCGAATCCTCCTAATTAGTCATACATACATCCTTAAAAATATTTTAAGCATGCGATATTTTCCCCTTTCTATCTCCTTTGTAAAGCAAAATATTATCAGGGCAATATAAAAAACATATAAATTGCAGCTTGTGTGAAAACATTGCCGGGTAAAACATATTTTAGGTGAAAAAAGTAGATCGTTTCTTGTTTGCATAATATTCTGTAAAATGTGTGTATAACAACTGATATTTATATCTCCAGCAAGTCTGGTGGAAAATATTCAGAACATAAAAAACATATTTCATCCTTTGGTAGGTGGCTCTGTCATTTGATATTTATTAAACCATCTAATTCCATTCCAACCATTTAAAACTTAAAATTAATTTCATCAACAGAAGTATCTTCAGAAGAAAACATCTTTTACTTGGGTCATAATTCCCATATCCGTAGCCACTTTCAGGGTAACTTGTTTTCATGATTTATTTTGATAAAAGTATTATATTACAATTTTAAGCGGGAACCACCCTCCTGAAAGTTCGGGGAAAATCCATAATGGCGCAATATTCAAATAGTTGACGTTCTCTACTTATAAGAGTTCTAGTAATACATAGGTGAAAAGTAAACTTGATTTTTTGTAATTAAATCTAATATATTAATCATGGTGTAAATCCTGAGCAAGTTAATAAAATGGAACTAGTTCAAATATAATCTTCTTCATCTGATTTTTAAATTAATATCGACATCGTCACTATCAGTATAAGCTTTCACCATATTCTTCTGACAGCATTAAATTTTCTTAAATTTTCTATATTAGCTGTAAATAGCTTTTATTACAAATGTTTCCAAATCATGTCGTATAACAAAGGTAGTTTGGTGCCTAGATGCTCAACTAGCTGCTTTAATTTTATCGATTATTTCACTTTGTTAAATATGAATTTCTTAGAATGGTCATAGAAACTACATATTGCATCTGCTGCTGCAATAGAATAGAATTGGCCGATAACAGATGCCCTTTACCTTTTGGGTATATGAACAAATCACTTGAAATAAGGTGATATGCATAAGTTTCATTTACTAATACTGTATCTTCAGCATCTATAACAATCAGAAAACAATTTGGATCTTGTTGTAAAATAAATGCATGGAAAAATAGTTTGGTATAAGCTTCATATTGATGGCAAACAAATTAACGAACCAGTTTTCCATAATTTAAGCATATACAATTTTTTTTGAGAGTGTAGGAGAATTTCTTATTAAAACCATATTTTATTATTAATTATTTTAATTGATTCATTAGGAACTGTTGCAGTCTCAATTTATTAGATGAGTTTGAGAAGAACCTATTAAGTTGGTTGTTTGATGGTAACTTTTGATCATGTTTTGGAAAGTTGTTTCCACTTCCCCAAGCAAAAGATGAGCTTCGCTGTTGATGCTCTGCGTCTTTTATCGAATTCTGGATATCCTAGCGGCCGTTAATAAAATTAATAATTTAGTTAAATAGACCTTTGGCGTAATTAGCCCATGTTAATTTTTGTAATTAGCCCATGTTAATCTTTCACCGTCTAAAGTCTCTCTATCTTCTTTTGAGGGGCAAGCATTGCGCCGCAAAAACCCAATGTCAACCAAAGAAATTGAATTTTGACCAATCTTAGCTATTTTGAATTGAAAGCATTATATTATTTTAGATTTCATCGTTTTGCTCATTATTCCATTTATATTAAATAGTGAAAGTGGCACATTTGTTAGGCGATATTATAGGTCCAATGCTGATTTCTGTGCAACATCTAGCAAACGCGTAATTGCTATATGTTCCATGTGATTAGCCTAATTGATTTTGGATGTTTCATCTGTTAATTTAGGATGTGCATAGAAACTGTTACGTTTATAGTACTTATATGCTTAATATCTTCGGCAATGATCCGTTTACTAATCGATTATTTGCTTTTTCCCGTCTCATTTAGAAGTTTCAAGATCTGTTACCAATTTTTTACCTAGCTAACTATCCTGATGGTATGGTTTGTAAAGAGGTCTGCGTATGATTCCAGGGATTTATCTGCCATTCCTGGATGCATTTCATCAGATTTTGCACGCACGTTTCATCTTGTCTCAATCTGGATGGCTATTTATCTATATGATCGTTTTGCAGCAGCGTGAAGCGGCTGTCTTATTCTAGCAATATTATTTACAGTCTTTGTATGGATCAGCAACATCGACTAATTTTTGGAATAGCCAATCCAGTCACCTTTAATTTTCGAACATTCGTTCATTTTATCACGGCCTTCCCCAGAGAGTAAGTTTCAGTTGTTTGAACATGAAAAGCTATTCGTTGACCTCTTTTTACATTTAGTTTCGTGACTTTCCTTTCCATCAACACTATTGATATCATTATGTCCTTCCCCCGAAGTTTAGGATGTAATTTTCTTTTTCCATTATTTTATTATGATGTATCACTGTTTTACACGTACGCTCACCCACCCACATTTACAGCGCAAATGTCTTTAACAAATATTCTGTCTATAGACATATAACCAAGGTTATAAAACGGGGGATTTATAGATACAACTCTAAACAAATCTCCATGTTCAATTAATACAAATGGTCACGGAGAAATCTCTTCCAAAAAAACGTGCCCCTCATCATCATAAATCAAAAGGCCTCGTTTGCTTCTCATGTTACCTTTCCCTTTTTCTTTTGCCATTTTTTTTTTTGCCGCAGACTTTTTGTTTTTGCCGTGGACTTTTAGCTTTTGCCGTGGACTTTTAGCTTTTGCCATGGACCTATTGCTTTTTCAACGTACTTATTGCATTTTGCCGCGGCTTTATTGCTTTTTCTGCAACCATTTTCCCCTGACCGTGGACTTACTGCTTTTGTCGCAATCGTCTGGCTTTTGCTGTGGACTTATTACATTTTCCGTGATACTTGTGGGCGATTGTAACCTTTCGTTTTTGCAAGCAGCAAAAGCAACGACAATAAATATAATTACGGCAGAAGGACCTTAAAAATGTCATATGTTTTCCAAAACCAATTATGGCCTCTCTAAAACATACGTTTACCGTAGACTCTGATTATGGCACTCAAACAACATATAAAAATTGACTCCTTGTCAAAAACTGTAATGTATTAACCCAAGTGTAAATAATGTTATTAAACTTAATGAAATTGCAATATTTTATTAATATAAGAGCTCGAAGAAGAAGAAGACGTTGGATATTACATATTACAATTCTTTAAACACTCATGTACAGCACATTCAAATAACTATTCAGACAATATACAATCATTTGTAGTATTAATGTAAAATTCAATTATTATCTTGCTGCTGTATTTTCAATTACTTTCTGGCTCCAGATTTTTGTGTTAATGTGGAAAATGTTTTGTACCCCACCTAATCTGGTCTGGACTACCTGGCAAGTGCTAGATGAGATGTTGCATAGCTGGTCTATCCAGGTATTCATACGAATGAAATTTATGTTAATAGAGGTAATAACAAGGTATGTGAAAGCCCACCAAAACCAACTAGTTTACAGGTTATATATATAAACTTACTGATAATGTTTGATTATCAACTTTGTCTTCAAGTTTATCAATTCTGCCAGATAAATTCACGTGCTATAATATAAATATGGTTTTTTAAAAATAATTAATATTACAGAAGTAACATTTTAGGTTTAGAATGAATTATAAAATTATTAAAATGAAAAATGAAAATGAAAATGAAACACTGCTTAGTAGTATTTTCTAAATAATTTTTCTCCATGGAAAGTAATAACTTAAAGTAACAGATATCAACTTTCTATGGCACGAAATAGAAAGAACTTGTTAATAAAGTTCTACAAGAAAAGTTAATCTTTCCTCCTTTCCCTTATCGTTAAATGAAAAACTTCACGGAATGGTATTTTCCTAATGCACTACAAGCGTTGTAAATACAGCAATATGCGAATATACTCTTGCGGTATATTTATATAAATATGTTTGTAAAACTCCAAGTTCACAAAATATCATCGGTAGTGATTAGTATTGATTTTTCCCTTTTTTCCAAATGGTCCTTTTAATATGCACCACGCCTCTGATTTATGTTATAAGTGTGTTCTTTCCTGTAAGTGAATATATGCAAATAAGTACAGACAGAAACTAAATTATAGCTAAAAATAAATAAAGTTTGGCAATATTTTTTAAATTAATTATTTTTCCATGTGTTGTTACCAAAAACAAATTGAGTATCATATAGGTTGGTCACTTCCCTTCTGAATGTTCTTAATACAATAATAACTGTTCGGTATGCTCTTTACTACGAAATATCGCGTAAGGTCTAAGTGACATCCGAGCTTGCGAAGGTGTTACGATGACCGGGGGAGATTTTCAAGGAAAATAATATTGTATTTATTAACTGACTAAACCATGTGGAAAATAGAGAAAAAATAAAAGATTGTCGTTAATACTCATTCATTTAGCATATTTGAACGATATAATTTAACTTCTATACGTACGAAACATTTAATTACCATGACCATATTTGTATTGTAGCTTTCAAAGATTACTCGACGACGTTTATTGTTTTCTAGTTGTATGTTTTGCTGTATATTGACGCTAAAAACGCAGTTTGATATATTAGCTTCACAGAAAATCGATTCAGCTCCAAGTTTTTATGGCCACTTAATTGTGAATCGTGCATCGGTTATTCAGCAACAAAGTTTTTCATATTGAATTGTTAGCAAGTTTAGATCGACTGCCAGCAGAATGACCCAGGACGTATTTCCTTCATAAACGTATTAACCGAATTTGGTCCAGTGTAAGGTCAAAATACCATATATGGCTCCGGATTTGTCGATCTAGCATAATCGTTAAGAAGAATGATGAGTCATCTTTCTCATTACTGACGGGGCTTCTGCTTGTGAAGAACTCGTAGATTTGAACTGATAACCTAGGTCCCCCAGTTTCGTACGCTTTAGGATAGAAACTATGTTGTTCTTGTTTACACAAATAGCTACCATATTGGGTTGTTTAGTACGGGCCGGAATTAAGGACTTTTCAGCCAATTAAAAGAGCATGTCTTTCGTAAGGGAATGCTCAAAATGGCTAGCAGTTAATAATGACCTAACATTAATAAAAGGCATGGAAAAATTTACTGCTATTCCAAATAAGTCTTTGCTGCCTTAAAACAATGTTAGTTTAAAATATCCTTCTTCTCAACGTTGTTAAAAGAAGGTTATAATCAAAAATTGTTCCTTGACTGCAAAACATGTTAATACAAATATGATTACAAATAGTCTTAAGCATATATACTTAAATAACGAATTATGCAGAAGATGTAAATAGCTACAACATTCTGTCATTGGTTCGTTGTTAATATCTTGACTTACACCGTAATGTCAAAGAGTAATTGCCAAGCAAGGAAGTACAGCAGGAAATAATTCGTAAAGTTAATGGGTCTATAAAATAAAATTGGCCTTAGTTTCCAATTTATGCCCATCTTGACAGACTAACCTGTAACGCTAGTGCCTTCGTTTGATTTATTTCCGCGCAAAGCTTTGATGTCCAACAATCGACCTATAAAGGAATTGGAAAACAACTGTTCGTGTACAAAATAATTAATAAACAGTATAAAGCAAAAATAAAATAAATCAATATATTATTATGTAATAATAGGATAATATAATACTATATTAAAATGTCATTTAATTTTAAAAAGTAACTAAAGTTGTTTACTGCAGCAGGAATGATAAGATACAACAAAGATATATCTTAATGGAATATTGAACCATTATGTGAAATTCTACAAGTATAAACAAAGCCCAAAAATACCTAGTCATCTGCATATAATAGCATTTCTCAGTTGACAGCGTCAAGCGTATCATTGATATATAACGGGAAAATGAAAGGACCCAAAACGGAAGCATGGCGGACACCACATTCCTGCTTTCCTGGTCTTGAAAATTACTTCTCTATATTGACCAGAAACATTCGGTTATTTAAATATGACATGATTGAAATCAGGAGATTTATTTATTTAAAAACCTATTTATATACAATTTTCTTTAGTATAATTTCATGATCATTGTTAGTTATCTAACTCTTTGTGTAAATCAATGAAGAAAAGACCAATGATTAATCCATTATCGATTCCCTTGAGTGTTTTAACATTTAAATTTTCGTGGCAAGCATCTGTAGAATAGACTGTTCTAAATCCAGACTGATAGCTGTAAAGGATTTAATCCTATGATAGAAATCAAAGGAAGCAAGTATATTGGTGTAAAATTGGACCCTTTTTAGCTTGCCGCCTTTATAGAAGTCAGAAACAGGCATTCACAATATAGACAAATTGATCAAATCTGTGATTAGTTTTTGCAAGAACGCTAGCTCCATCTTTAAAGAACATACTGGATATAGATAGCCATCGTTTCTCTTGTAATGTTATTTTTTGTACTAGGAAAATATTAAACGATTCATTAGGAATGTTCATATTTTTGCAGCAATCTTTTATGTATTTCTTTTTTTAATTTGTAAGTAGGAGCAGGGAGTTTAGTTTATTGACTAGATGATTAGCTAGATTAGAGTAAAAATCTTTAAATATTCATGCATTAATTTTCAATCAACTGAAATAGTACCATTATTATTTAAATAAATAGTGGATGGCGAGGCGTTCGTATTTTTTGGATAGCCAGTTTTCAATTCTTTTCTTTCTCGCCACTTTTTTTATTTTTATAAATTAGAACTACAAATTGGGTGGTCTATTTTAAGTGACGATTTTTTGTATAGGGAAAGAACTTTATCACGGTCTTTGATTTATTCCATGATCTCTCCATCATACCATGTGTGCCCGTTGACTCTGAATGATTTATATGGATTTACTCGATCAAAAACAAAAGTAGAGTAATCTGGGAAATATATATATATTTAGCATATATTTATTATTGCTCAGAGATCATAGTTTAGGTCTCCTAATACATAAACTTCCCGATTATCAAAGTTTTCTGTCTCTGTAATAGAAACATTCATTCTTCTGTCTTCTGTAAAGCCAATTTGATCTGGAGGTCTATAGAGAATTTCTATAATTATGGTTTTACAGTTTGGAAACAAAACGTCAACAAATATGTTTTCAAAATCTGAATAAATATTTTACCTGGCATTGTACCCGTTGACCTTATTTATTTATAATGGTACTGCACTGCTGTTTCCAATGCTCTCTGATAGAACTAAATCATATCTATCTATTCATATATATATGTTCACTATTAAGAACAGTTTTATCAAGTTTAGATTCAGTTATACCATTAACATTGGCATATCATTTTGAGGCTATAAATCGTATTTTAATCAATTTTATGAGGAGAAAAGATTAGATTAGATTAGATTAGAATTGAAAGCTTTATTTAAAATTGGTGTTTACATAGTAATATATATATATATCACGAATACAAACCAACGTTGATATTCAATGTTCAATGTTATTATTCAGGTGTATAAAGTGATTACGTTTCTGTTTGAAATGTTTACCGTTATGCGGATCACATAGATTACTAACAATATTGTTTGTGTAATCTGTATTATTGATAATAATTTCATCAAAATTGTTTAAGTTGGATAAAGGTAGCAAAGTTATGTCATATCATGTCAGCATGAAACCCAGTGGGTCCATTGCATCGTACGAAAATAAAATTAGGAGGATGTTCAGTCATATGGAAGGAACGCTTCTTATGATATCCCAAACCACAACATTTGGAAAACAATCCTCGTTTGATGACTGCACCCAAACAGATTAAACATGGGGTTTGAATTGAGCCAAGATTGAGTTCAATATCCACCAGATAAACGGAAATAGAACTTGGCAAATGCTGTTCTACAGATTTGATAAGGCAAACATTTTGTAAAGATCTTCTCTAAAATCTAAGGATAATTGAAGAGTTTTGGCAGTTATTTCATCATAAAAACAAGTAAATACATATGTGGACCTAAACAGTCCGAATGTGATGGTTTTATATACGAATTAACATTATATAAGGTTAACTGCTTTATGATCAGAAAAAGAATAATTGGAAGCAAATGAATGTTGCTTGTTTTAGTTGGTTTCTAAGACTAACTAGAAGAATATATTTTCCACGTATTGTGGAAATCATCTTACTTGTCCATGATAAACAGCCAGGAATCATATGCGTTGACAGAAAACGTGATAAGATCACAATTGCCGAATGATAAAAAGTGTCCATGTTTCACTGAGCGGCTTACTTTGATTATTGGTACTTAATGAAGGTGCCTTTAGTACCAAAGTAACTAAACTCAGAAGGTAAACTTAATCTTCACCTATCTACATGCAAACAATGTCTGGTCACTATCTCTACTCTTTCGGCAGCTTCTCGCAATATATTTTGCTCCTTAAAACTGCTAGAATTAGTTAGAATTAGGAACAGCTTTGGCACTAGTACGAAGATAAAGATATCTTGAAACTAGTTATTTTACAGATATTCGCCATTAAAATATAAACGTAAATTGTAATTTTAAACTTACTCGAGATGTTTGATTATCCATTTTTCCTTGTAGTGCATCAAATTTATCGGATAAATTTACATGCTAAAAATATAAACATTATGAGAAAATCAAATACTATGAAAATAGAACACTTACTTATTTCTATTCCCCTGTTGCAGTTAGTCTCTTTTCCTTGGGTATATATGCTACGCTTTTTTAAAGCTTTTATTAAGGACTTCCTACGCCCGAACGGAACATGGTAAAATGACGAGACAAAAAATCTTTACTTGTAAATTGCAATCTCTAAATATAATATTGTTGTTATATCTTGAACTTTTAACTTGACGTTTTTCGTCATTTAGGCCCTTAGCATATTAATAAGATGCATCATTCTCATAAATTTCAGAACATACTAATACATAACGTTACTTACTACGAAGAGACGTTCTGTAAATGATAAATATTTGTTTATGGGATGTTTATTTTCCATATATTGTGATGTATGAAGATAAAATTCATTCACAAACTCAGTGTTTATTAATAATGAAAATCAAAATATTCAAATTCATTTCATCAAAAAATATACCAATTATTTACGTTATATGCCAAAATAAATTAAAATAAATATCGTATCTGATATTACTGGAAAATTTCTAACACAATGATATATAACAAGATTCTGTAATTTGACCTTCACCCACCATAAATAAACGTGTCTGCTTTTGAAAAGGGAACACACGCCTATTCCATAAAAATGAAAATTACAGTACTACTCTTTGCATACTCTTTGTTAAAAATTTTTTTATTAGACTTAAAACTGGACAATTTACACCACAAACCAGAAAACAAGACTGATGAGGTGAAAATATTTTATTTCTTTCAAAGTAAGTGTAAAATATTTTACCGCATATTGGTAACAATGAGATTGAACTATAATTTAATAATTAATTATATGTTTAAAAAGTTATTGTTATAGGAAGAACATTGATTCATCACATATATTTATAATACGAATAAATGCATCGTCGCAACCACGAACTTTGTTTCGACTTGATAAACGGATGTCGTTTATAGTTGTTTTCATTTTGAACGGAGGCAATGTGCCCTAGGAACACTGCCGGGAAAGTAATCGTTAAAGAGTCGGGCCTTTTCAAAAATATTAGTAACAAAACGTATTATTAACTATTAACATGTAAAAATGTGTTTAATATAAACCAATATGACTTGTAACCTAAATACGGGTCAATAAGTTCATTACCAAGATCAGATCAGATCAGATACATATCTAGTCTTAGCACTAACAATCAGACTAGTACTTAATTTAGTAATGTTAAGAATATTTTTTTGATCTGTATCAATGCGACCATTTTTTATATATGTTCCATATATTTTAGCCTTCTCATTAAATACCTGTTTAACATCATTTGTCATTCAAGGTGCTTATTTGTCTCCACAGATTATAGTTTTACTAGGAACGAAATTATTAAAAAACATTTAAAATGCAGTTGGTAAGGAATTCCACTTGGTCACATAAAGCTCTTATGCAATCTACTTGAGAAAGACATCTCCTCATAACATCTATATTTGCTTTAGAGTAATTCCATACACAATGCTCGTATGAAGGTGGAAAATAGATTTTAAAATTATTTTTGCGTAAATAATTTGATGATGATACCTCTCACTTAATGCAGCATGAACACTACTCTCCATAAACTAGATTCGATTCTGAGGTAAATAACAAACCAATACATGATGCTCAGTTGGGAAGAACATGAGTAGGACTAGTAATTATCTGTGTAAGATCGCAGTAAGACGGCAACTCTTCCAGGTGGAGACCCTGAGTATTATCTATATTACCATCCCACCAATTCCTATTCCTTGCATTAAAATCAAATGCAAATATTGTTATATATAGATTACTATTATTAATGTTAAAAATAGTTTATTCTCACTGTTTTTACATTAATCAAACTGTTCGATAGACTGACTGGGTGAACGATGTGAGACTGTTATAAAACATATTTAGTTATTAATTTTTAGCTCGCAAACTAAGCACTCAATGTAAATCAGATATTTCAGGTTTAGGAACTATCGACAGGTGATCTTTATAGTTCATTCAAACGCCTCCCTGTTTTTCGTCTTCATGATGATCAGATCGTATCAAAGGCTTCCCTTTTAAGGTCAACCTTGAATCACCATTTGAAAGAGAAGAATTCATGAACGTCTCAGACAAACATATAAGATCAAATTCATGCATTGAAATGTGTGCTCCATGAAGAGAAATTTTAATAAAATTATCGGCTACAATACTATTCAAATTACAGTGATTGTGAGTAATTTGTTGTTAGTATTTAAAGTTCCTGTATTGGCTTCAAAATCTCCCAATAAAAAAGTATAGTTTGTATATGGTATAAATAGAATGTAATTTGAAAGCATAAATTTATTCTTATCAAGTAGAATTGGAATTTCTTATTTGACCATAAAAACGTATTTTGGAATATTTTTAGATGATAAAAGGTAAATGATAGTACAATAAAAATAATTAAGCTAAATAAGTTACATAATAATATTTTAGATTTAAATTTGCCGCCATGTAAGAGCCTATTTTCCAATTAAGCTTTCCTATACTTACCCTATAGAGTATTAAGTCTATTCTCATGTTCTGTAGAAGCTAAGATCTTTGACAACCCTGTAGCTAGAAGTTAAAGGGGAACACAAGTAAAATTCAAATATTTTAAAACTTGTCATTTTTGTAGCTATCAACTTAAATTTAAAGAAAAAAATCATCGTTTACCCATAGTTCGTATTGAGAGTTCGTGTTTCG
>JANTOQ010180368.1:0-14468 GCA_027564595.1 Bythotiara depressa | reverse complement strand
GGCTACGTTTCGAGAGAAACTTTTCTCATCATTCTCTCGAAACGTAGCCCAACGTTTTAATAATTCAGGTCCATGACATGATAAATATATCATATCATTATGAATTCCAATACTGGACTGACAAATGCTAATATATCTTCCATTTAACAAACACTAATCATTAACATCAGTGCTGTTACAGATTCTGAAAGCCCGACTCATTAATTATATATGTCTCTGTGCCAAATATAAAAATGATCACACTTGTTTAACGTCAGAACATTGCCAGATTTGCCCAAAGTTTGCCAGTCAAAAATATTGTGTTACAAAAAAGCATAATGCCACTTATAAATGTTTCTGTTTTATGCATATAGGAACATCTTATATAACACATCTTCAAATTAAAAGAAGCTATTAGATAAGTATAAATTAAAAAATAGGCAAAGTTGTTTTACACACAAAAAAGAAGCTTGTGGAGAAGTTCCGGTGAAAATGGCAAAGTTTTGGTGGTTCGATCCAGTATGAAAAACTTTAAAATGCAACAAGGGAATCACCTAAGTTTGTGTTTTTTGTAGCACAAACTCACTCCCAATCTTCATTGTTTTGAAAAAACCTTAAATGATGGCAAGCGCAATAGACGAGGCTGAGAAATAAAAAAAGTTTGAAAATGTGACGAACTTGAGTCGGTATATACTACATCTAATACCGTGATATCTACTTCCACTTGATCTGCCACTTCTACTCAATATCTACTGTACATCTAATGGATATGGGCTTCAAGTAACGTGAAATAAGTTCACATAATTATTGCATAAGTACATTTTTCAGGATTTCAATGAAGACGTGCGATTCCTGCTTATATTATTTCCTTACTTTTTTCCCCATCTCGTTTATTGTGGTGTGTTAGCTAACTGATTCGGTATATATAGACGATTTCGGGTTTAGCTTCGCCATCTTGGGTTTCTTCTGCGGTGGTGCAAGTTTAACTTTGAACCTTCATTTTCACAATCAAACTCATAAAAAACTGCTAAAACCCTACTACCAAATTGAATGTGCTATTTTCTTTTTAGAGGTTTTAATCTCACATGACATCATATAATCTAAAACAAACTTTTGATTGGTTAAATACCGTCACATACATGTCTGACTCATGCTTCCAAGTTGCAAGAGACCAGACCAGAGAATGGAGAGTCCAATGTTCAACTTGCACCACAGCACAATAAAATATTCAACAGCATTTCTAACCCCAAAATCATCTATGATGTCATTAAAATGAAAAATCGTATTTCTAAATATCCTGTGAAGAAATGAATGATATATTCGGATTCCATATTTGTTAGCTTTAAAAAGTAATAATGTTGAAGACTATGTCAAGGCTGTGGAAATACAGCTGAAACCGTAAACCACATTTTAAAATCAATGGAAAAATTCTAGAATGAAATTGAAATTTTAAAAAAGATAAACAGCTTTTCCTTAATCATTTACTTCTGATTCATAGGGGAGGTGTTTGGCATTTGGACAACTTGGTTTATTTGTATAAAGAATGTAGTTCATGGAATTATATAATACATGAGCTGGTGTTTCTTTAAATATAATGAGATGTTTCTCTGAAGAAGTAATAAACATGATTTCTATTGTGTCAACACCAGTAACAATTATATTTTCTTCTAACATTATTCCCTGCATCTTTTTCACCCTTTTTTTGGGGTACAATTAAGGAAATATGCCTCTTGTATTATATAAAATAATCAAGCATTTTATCATCATAGGCATTCTCCTGTAGGCGTGAAATCTATCGCATGTGATAAATGAACATGGCATGTGCCAGAGCATGTGGGAGCAATCATACGCCATTCATGGTCAAGACTGTAAATTATTTAAAATATTTTTTTTTTAACTTTAGCCCTTTTCCAAAAATCAGGGTAAATTCCAGATATAATATGATTTTAAAGGATGAATATAAATAGATGTTGAAAATGTTTATCATACAAATTGTAATATATCCAGGGCCTATTTTAACACAACGTTGTGTGTAATAATCACATGCAATGCCCTGACCCCCCAAAAAAAGTGACCAATTATTTTGATCTAAAAAGGCCAAAAACATAATGCCAGGAGGGGAGGTTGACTGTTGCAGTGCCTTAGAAATGGAAAAACTTGCCCCATGACCTTGTATATGTTCCCCCTTTTGTATAAACTAATTGTGTGTGTGTTAAAGAATATAATATATACAGTCCTGGTCACATATGGTGCGCGATAACGCGCCAGCACGCGCCTCCTTGTATTTGCATGCATGGTCTACAATGCGCCTAACACAATCAGGTGCGTTGCAACTAATTCCTTACATTTTTTTCTATTACTATAACACATAAATCCCAACTTAAGCAATCAATTTTCGTCGCACTTTGCTTCGCGGCCATGTTTATCGATTCTTTTTCGTTGTTGTGCCTCGCTTTAAAAGTATGTCTCGATTAATCCATTTCATCTAACTATCCGGGGTTCTTATCATTTCAGCCTACCACGCACCTAACGTAATTTAGATGCCTTAAACACCGCGCACCAGGCTAAAATCTTATGACCAGGACTGTATATATATATATATCAGACATATAGGCTGGGGAAAGGTCATTGCAAAACTTGTATGTACTCACACAAACATACTGATTAAATATTTCTGTTGTTGATACAACCAATTTATGTTTTTGAATTCATTTACACCAATGTGAGTTCTATTTCCCAAATTTAGGCAGAATCGAATACATTTGTTTTGTGCAATCTGTATTTTTTTAGAAATTTTCTTATTCAAGTTTGAATATCATAATCAAAATGTGGTTGTATGAGAGCATTGCAAAGGGTTCTACGTAAATGAAAATCTAAAAATGATTGTTTTCTGTAGAGAAATTTGAGTCTACCTTTTATTTTATTTAGTACTTTAGAAGTCATGGATTCACTGTAAAGACAATTATTTAATATACATCCTAGATTATTACTCTTGTGTGTTGTTTAATTTTAATATCTTTATGCCTAATGTCTAACTCATCTAAAGTTTTCAATCTCTTTCTAGTTCCGAAAACTATTGATTTGGTTTTATCTTCACCAAAATGAATACTTAGTTTGTTTTCTACAAACCAATCACGCAGCGAATTAAAGTTCATATTACAAATTACTGGAGTTGTTGATCAAAATACACTGGCTATAAACAAAGAAGTCATTAAATATTTAGCCTTTTCAAAAGCACCAGTAATAAATTTGACCTGAAAATTAATTTGAACACATTCAACACACAATCATGATGATACAAGGATGGGTGAACTCCACTTTCCATAATACGATTTGTTTGTGAAGTAAAAAGGAAATTAATACATGATGCCATATGTGATAAAATATGGGTCTTATATACTATCAATCATTTGGTGAAGATAATGGCTAATCTAGAATCACAGGTTAGGGTTCAGGTAGAAGAGAAAAAGTGCTCTTTTGTGGTCACACTTCCTGAAAATATGCCTGAAACAAAAAGTGCATATTTCCTTAGAAATTAAGAGGGGCAGTGTCAGAAGGTTGGACCTTTTGGGGGATGGATTAGGCCTTGGAGAACATAATGAGTGGTTATTTCATCAATATCCAAGCCGTTAAGTGTTAATCAGTGTCATTTTCACACCAATTAGAATTTCTAGCTTTGAAATCCCCTAGGATGACAGATAAAGGTTTTCGTTAATATTAATGATGGTGTTTTTAATTCCTCAAATATTTCAACTGTTTGTCTTGATCTGTATAACAGAGTTATAAAACATTTTTTATTTCCAACACTAAGCTCACAAATTTTAAACATTTATTTATTTATTTATTTATTTATTTATTTATTTATTTGATATTTATTAATTATTTTATTTGATATTAAAATTCAAGGAAGATTTGTAAATTTAATATATTAATGTTAACAACATCATCGAACATCATTAGGTTGATCACATCATATTAATGAATAAACCTCCCATGACTAACCGTGCATCATCACTTGAATAAAAAGAATCTAGATTTGTTTTAGATAAGCAAACTACGTATGTCAAATTTATGAACAGAAAGATATGCCTTTAAAGGAGATTATGTTAATAAAATCATCAACTGGAATACTGTTTAAATACCAATGTCTATTGTTAACAGTGCCAGATTTAATTTGGTGTCTCCTGATAAAATAAAAGTAATTTTGTGATGTATACAGTACTGTAGATGATAAAATTAGAAAGAAAATATTGACATATTTAGATAAATTTTTAATAATGAAAAAACAAGGATAAAAATAAATTAATCCTTACCTCCTGGTTATATTAAACTTCCCATTGGAATCCTTTATAAATTTTTGAGGAACCAGGGTGTCTTATCAGCTTTTATCAAATATATATTTCCTCCAATAATTAACCCCTGGCAAAAGCAAAATAGCCAAGAAATGACCAATGATTTGATTCCTTTCTGGAGAGAATTAAAGATCATAAACTCCTTAATTGTAAAGTGGTAAGTAAGTAAGTAAGTATTTATTCGCTGTAATAAAAAACCATACATTATATATAAGTTACTAAATTAAATAAACAAAAAATAAAATTTTAAACCAGAAATTAAATATAATAATTATATAAATACATATAAATACTTTACCAAAATCAGCCGGGATGACACAATTTACAGTAATTGTATTTCCAAAAGTGGTCCCACATATAAACGTAACACATAAAGACATTCATCAAAATTATTAGGCAGATAGGGAGAATCTATATTAATAGTAAATGAAAATATCATTTTGCTTATTATTCATTGAAATAGTATTTCTTTAATTTATGTTTAAAATTGTTAGCAGTATTGGCAGTTTTTGTGCTATTGGATAGTTTATTCCAGAGTCTAGGTCCTAAATATGAAATAGCTTTTTGCCCACTAACCTTATTACGTCTAGGTTGTAGTAGATTGTTTGAAGATGTTCCAGTTTGTATATTGTGTTGGTCTGCAGATGTGAAGATTTCATATACCTGGGGGATATATTATTTTGCTGTAGAGAAAATATGTGTATTTACACATTGTTCAAATCTTTCCCTTACTGGAAGCCAATTTATAGCCTTAAAAAGTGTAACATAGTACAGCAAAATAAAAAGTAGTAAAACGGTAAAGGGGAAATTTTCCATTTATCCCCCTGGAAATAACCAAATAGTAAAGAAATGACCAATGATTTTATTCCTTTCCGGGGGACACTATGCATTAAAAGGGTTAAATGTCTTACATCTATTGGCCTACTGGTAAAAATATTGTAAATCTTATATCTAAATTTACCTAATAGTTTAGTAAGGAGTGCCAATGGTGCTCAGTATAGAAGTATTATTCTACTCATTAATTTGATTGTAAATTATCTTCTATGTACATATTTTATGACTAGTGTCACATACTTTTTTCTAAAAATAATGTAGTAATTTTTATCACTTGGATACATTATATCTGATGAATACTAAATACTGTAGACTGTATACAATGCTACTGTATACAATACTGTATACAATTTAAGATGATGGTTATAGTATCCAGGGATTCGATAAATGTGAAAATATTCAAAAAAATGGAAACAAAAATGTTTGACTTGTTTTGAATTCCTTCTTAAATTGTTGGTAGAAATACCCTGAATGAAAACTTTATTTCTGTTCAACTGCTTTGAGTCACGATCATATTTATGTGTAATTTTTTGATTTGTCAATGATGATTATCTCTGATTACATGTTGTTAAACTTAAACTTATCCATTTCCAGAAATCTATATACTGTATATGTACAGCATTTTATGTACCAGGCTAATAGTAGGTGTTCTTATAGATTTTAAGCCTTGAGTCTCAACACCACCTTGTATGCGAAGGATTCAATGTTGCTGACAGTGATACTGTGTTGTATATTTTACCCGATTATCAAGTGTTTGTAACTTGTTTGTTCTACCCAGGAGTGGCCTCAGTGATGTATTTTTGTTGTTTTTCTAAGCTTTCAGCTCAGAGAACTTTACAAACATGCACATTACACAATACTGCACCAAACAAGTTAAAAAGGTCAAAATAATGTGGTTTATGGCTGTTTTAGGAAGTCTAGAACAAAATATTTTCTTCAGCGCCCAAACGTGGTGGCCAACATTTACTTAGGAATTCCAAAAATCGTTACTATGGGCCTGCAAGATACTTACATTAATGCTAAAATATTTCATTTTTATTGCTTTTTTATACTAACACAAAATGACAACCCATTCTTGAGATAAAAACCCTTGTCCAAACAAATTCCTGCGCAACTGGCTTCCCTGTAAACATGACGCCTTCATATTTACTCTTCGCCTGGTGAACAACTACAACTAACATAATTTTTTGTTTCTCTTTTATGATTCTGATGTTACTTACTACAAATAGTCACCTTTGATTTGTGACACTTTTTGGATCAGGCTTTTAGAGGCTAATAGATGGCATAGGAGATTCATTTTTGTACTAATATGGCTTTGTTTGGAATTTAGGGAACTAATTCTTTATGGGTTTTAGATTATCTATTCACAATAATTTTCTAGGTTATAGCAGTATATACAAAATTTTCCATCGGTCAATGTTTTAATCCTCATTGTTAAATATTAGAAAACTGCAGTAGCTCTGGAGAATACGGGTTGGAGAAATGATAATTTGTTGTATGTAAACTAAATTTAGAATGTCACACCTAACAGAGAAATGTTATATATATGAAACATGAGAGAACTTTTGAAATAAGGCTGGATCTCAAAATTAACTATACATACATGCTAGAATAATTTGTGCACTATGGAATCAAAACATCTATTGCTAAATTTATATTCCCATTGGTACAGTCAGCTATAGGTATATTAATTATATGTTCAAACTGTGCTTGAGCTAACTCAATGTATTGATTACAAAAAGGTGAGCAAATAAATGGCACCACATGCAACTAAACATCAAAATAGCTGCAATAGAAAAAATAGAAAATGACAACAGCATGCCACTTTGATAAAGAACACCTTATGTACATGCCTACATTTAGTAATGGTAAATGGTTACCAATGAGCACACATGTCAATAATGGGTATGTAACTATACACCCTGTTGTTAACAACTATTGCACACCCATTTTGCTAACTCTTGCTTTCCCTTCACTGTTAACCATAGAGAGTTGCTTGCTTGGTTCAATCCTATTAAAAATATAAAAACTTTGTTTCATTTTTCAGGAGATAATACATGTTTTTATTGCCTTTTCATTTTCTAAAAAGGGAACTTTCCCATTAATATTGTAGATATTAATTTATGTTTATGTATTTATTTTTCATTTTTCAGATATATATATATATTACATAGAAATTGTATGCAGTTTACATTAGTGAGAAACAAACGTGCTGCACAACTCCTGAAAAACAATTGGTTGATTTAATGACAGACAGAATAGGAAGTTAAATATTGCTTGGTAAGTTGTTGTTATTTTTTACCTCATAAAGCATTTTTAACATTTTCTTTGTCTTCAAAATGATTTATTATTTTCCTTCTCCGTCAAAATCTCATGGAATTTATTTTTGTATTTTACATCATCATGCTGATGTCAATGCACACACATCAAGTAAGTGTACATTTCTTGTGAGTGCATTTTTTTAGGTTATTGAGTGTAAGCACTTTGCATCTCTTTTCTTGGAATCTCATATTTTTTGTCATTGTTAAATAAAATTGTATGTTTATGTTTAGTTCTAATGAAGTTAATCATGATATAATCATTTATAATAATTGATTTTATAGAATATTAATGCTAACTAATAAAAGCTGCTAATTTAGAAATTTAAAAAAATCGCATTAAATGAGATTATGTCTATTAGCTGAAGAGTGGTTGATATTTTAAGGCAGAGAGACCTAGTCATGCTAAGAAGAGAGTTAGTGAAACATTTGAGGTTGTAATTTAATTTATGGTTAGTTGACTAGCTCAGAAGCTCAAAGAGTGAAAAAACAGATGGGGTATACAAAATTCTATTAGAAACAATAATTTTAGGGCTGATAATTATATATTTTAATGTTTTTAATTGAATAGCCTCATGTGAGAAAAGTGTAAATAAAATATAATAATTTTTGTTGCAATTTGTATATATTCTCCTTTTCCTCTTCAAAATAAAAATATGCCCAGGTACATTGCCCCACGATGAGTAACTCTGAAGTTAAGGATATGCAGTGCTTTTTCTAATTGTTTGTACACTGCATGTATATAAACCAACACACTCCAAGTTTACCAGTGTGTGTGCTATGATTATTTACAAATATAAACATTGTCGGAAACAAGTGAATGACTTCATTGAACATTGTTTTATCATCTTTACATGTGAAAGTTTTTTTTAAATCGTTTGAAAATATTTAAAAATCACACGCTGATCTAAAGATCTGTTTACAGATGCAAATAAAAATATTTTTTCAGTTTGGATCAAGATAACGCATATAATTTATAAATGTTAATGAATAGAAATGAAACTTTCACAAAATGTTGTTGCAATGATCCAACTTTGTCCCCATATATTCTTCTTTTCTTATATGGAGGCAGGATGGTGTCTGCTAGCAGCAAGGGAGAAAATTAACCTGGGGACAAGGCTGCCTCTAATAAAAAAATTGTTTGAACTTTGATGAGTTCCTTTAAACAAGTATAAAATTTGAATTTTTTTCTTTCTCTAAGCAATAATTTCTAGAATTTGTAGGTAATATTTTATGTAAACATCTTGTGTGCACCAAAGCATTAAGAATCAACCCAGTCAATGGAAGACTATCAATTTACCAAAAGTATACATACATATCCTTGCAGAAATAAAACTGGATGGTTGGGAAAATTCTCTGATTATTTTGCTCAACAATTTTGAGGAGAAATAATGCAGTTAGCACAAGAATTAGACCGATGTACAAAGTTGTTTAGCAACATTATGGTATTGACTCACTGCAAGGGTTGTCATATATTTAACTGGAGTTAAACATACTGTCATTATTGACTGAACTGAGATGGAGAGATGCTCCAACTTCACAGATTCCTTGTCAATAAATTTAATTTGATAATTTCTCGACGTTTGATAAAGTACTTGTAACAAATTTTAATACCTGTGAAAAAGATTAAAATAATTTAACATTTTATGGTCAGATGGAGTAGTGATCAATTACATTTGCTTGTAATACTTTAAGGGTCATAGGTTCAAACCCTTATGTAGGTTGGTACCTTTCAGAGTTATATGATTGAGTAGCGTAAAATCAATAGCTCACATGAAAGCTTCAAGTTAGCTACAGGGCTCCACATTTGTTAAACTTCTTAAAAAGCATTATACTTCATTTTGAAATTATTTTGTTCCGGAGAAAGCAGACCATTTGTCTCAAAATCAAGATTTTCCACAGTCTCCAGGTTTCAATAGCATTATCAATATTTTTGCCAAATTTACAGAACCTATTAGAAAGGTTTTGCTCATATTAAAACGTTTTCGGGTGTCAGAATTTGGGAACACGTACTTGGATGTGGCTGTCCTTTCAATAATATTATTCAGATGTTGTCAAAAGCTTTCATGAATACACCCTTGAAGTATGAAACAACCTTTTATTTTGCATTGAAAGTGCATTACTTATTCATCATTACTTGTTGACACATGTCCATGCTAGGATTTATTTAAACAATTTTATAGGAAATAGTGAAATCCACTAGATAATACATTAACCTTATGTGCACATTTGACCCTTTAATGCATAGTGTCCCCAAAAATTAATTAAATTGTTACTAATTTCTTTGTTCTTTTGAATTTTACATACAGTTAATTATTCGAAATATAGACCCCCAGGTTCATCATTTAATTATGTAGGTTTTCTTTAAGAGAAAATGATTTATTCAGGAGGTGTATCCATGCATTAAAAGGGTGTCTATCCAAAGTTAGTCGTGTTACATGCTTTTGTACATAATATTGGCTTCTGATAATTTCTAATGTCTCCTTATATACGTTTCATGCTTTTGGAGAGTACATATATAGGCTTCTCATAATTTCTAATGTCTCCTTTTAATACTCTTAAAAGCTTTCATTTTCTTTTTTGATATTTTTTAACAAATAAATATTTTCGATAAATAATAATAAAAAAAAAATTAATTAGGATTGTTTTGATATCTTTCAAAATGTAAGCGGAGACGTCTAATATCAAAGATGTGTTTTTTAACCCACATGTTTCCTTTTAAACAACATTCTAACATTAAATTCCTCCATTGTTTCTAACATATATAATGATTAGATATTTAGTGTTATGACAACCATAATTATAAACTCATTATTATCTTATTATGGTTTCCAACTGAAAGGATTAATTTTTCTTTGAGATAAGAATTATTGCTGGCATTGCTTTAGTTTTTAAGGTATTAAATCTACTCTTATTAGGGCATTGAAATGACAATATTATCAATAACAATGTTGACAAAATTAATAACATCCTGACAAGCACTTAAATCTGTTATGTCCGACAAAATCATAAATGTGATATTTAATAGATTTTCAGTGATATTTTTAGATGTATGTGGCTAACATTCTAGAGTTAATGGACCATGACAGATTTTAGTTATTGCCGGTACTGATTTTACTTAATGTTGATGTTTTTAATTTTGCCATCATTGTGTGTAGTGTACTTTTATTAGCTCATTTAACATATCAAATTTTGTTCTATTGTTATTTTTAAGAATTGTTGACAATTTGTATTGGAAAGGAAAGAAAAAATGGGGAAAAGTATAGAAGATGCTACATTACTTAGATAAGGTAAATGAATGTAAGATATTTTAATCCCACTCTATAGGCTTATATGTTGCAGTTTTGTTTGTTTGTTTTGTGTTTAAATACAATGATGTTTCAGATAAAGGTTGTGTGTTATTGAAGAGTTATCAGGCTAGAGACTAATTTTATTTGAAAATTTTGAAGTATAGATGACTTGTCGCATTATTTTAAAATATTTATAAAGGCCGTGTTACATGAAGCTATTTATTCAGAATTTTTTCAAAATATTATTTCGAAAATATTCTAGCGTGTAACATTACAAAAAATATATAAATGTCTCATTAATTATGCACAGAAACGAACGCCACAATGTTTTTAGGATAAGTTTCTAAATCAAAAAAGTTTGATTTGAAAAATTATTTTGAAAAAATTGTGGCTGGTCTCCTATTCAATTATAATGAATGGTCTATTGATTTATGCTGTTTTATTGTAAAAAGTTATTATTAAAGTTATGCAGAACTAAGCACGCAAGGTGCACAGTCAATCATGTACTCCTCCTAGGTGCCAAAAAAAGTGTCTAGCCTAGACTTTTAAAAATGAAATCCATAACCAACAACAAAACCTGAATGTAGATGTGTTCATACGAAGAAACTTTCAGTAGTCTTCTTTGTCAGTCAGTCTAGGTTCATTGAGAATGCAGTTGTAAGCTCTTCTTTTCAAGTTCCTAGCCAGGAGACCCACTGTTTTTTTCCCTTCTTCGCCCTTTTTAATTCACTTTTTAATTCTCCTGGGAAAATATTTTTCTCCTTTCTTTATTTTTCTCTTTTAAATGAGGGGATGCAAGAAGGAAAGAAAAGCAAAGAAAAAAGGAAATAGCCTAGTAACTAGGCTTTCGTGTTCTTTTGCCCAGATATGATTTTTCTTTTCTTCTTTTCACTCAGTGCAACTGTTGTGTATGCTCCCAAGGTTACAACCATAAGAGCGAGGTTGTTATTATAAATTATATCCATGTTTTAACATACACATGTTGTGTAAATTCTTCTCTGCTTTTAATTTAGAAATGGGATTTAAATAACATGTATCAGTAAAAAAATATTTTCGAAATATTGCACAAATTATGCAGAAGGATTATTCTGAATAAATAGCTTGATGAAACACAGCCTTAATACCAGAACATATATGGATGAATATGCTTCTGTGTGAACGTTACTCAAGATAATTTGATAAAATGGTAATTTCTTCTTGAAATCTCCTTAAATTTGATTTTCAAATTTCTGTGGGAACCATGATTTTATGTTTATGAAAAATAAATAAATAATATAATTACCTTTTATTTTATTGTTATGAATTAACAGGTACACGATGCTTCCATGGTATAGTGTGGCTTTCTGAAGATTTATATATGTTAGTAAATGAACACTTTGTTTTCAGTAAATTATTGTGTTGTTATATTACTAGAAGAATTGGCTAATGATTCAGCTAGGATACTCTACTTTGGGTCCTGATTTTCAGGATTAATATGATATGATATTACTACTTATTGGGAGAGAGTAAGGCCACATTTTTATGAGAAGCGAAGTGAACTCAAACTGATGTGAGATGTCACATTCAATTTGGTTTACTGTTTGTCTCTTTTATAGTGTCTACATGCCTTTGGTGAAGTAAAATTCACTTACTTCTTACTTTGGTCAAATGGACTGAAGTGAAATCTCAAACTGGTGTGAGATTTTCATGTAAACCTCAATCCTGAAGTGAATTATGAAGACTCTGACTGTAAAAGTTGACTTCGGGAGAAGTGACCTGTAGCTATAGCTAAATTTTAGTGAATGAATTCTTACTTACAAAATTTACTTTGGGTGGAAGAAGAATTTCATTTTGCCTTTGACTTCCATATATAAACGTAGCCTAAGAAAGAAAGTATACAGTAAGTAAAACATATATATACTGAGTTGAAACACTAACATAGCTTTCTCTTGTGTTTAAAATGGCATTACCTTTAAAGTTTCCTGCCTACCCACCTGTTGTTAAAAGTTACTAAAGTTGGCAAAAATGATTTTTAAGCTACTTAATTTACTTTAATGCTTAGTGTGAACGGTGGGTGTTAAGAAAAATTTTCTGCTAGAAGACTTGACTTTAACACTAAAATGTTTTGATATTTTAGCACTGGTGTTAAGCCAGTACCTTGTTTTGAGCTTTGTTTCAAGTTTGTACACAAGATATGTTCAAATAAATATATGCTGCAATACTGTAATTCATGAGAAGAGATAATAAGGAGGTAAAGTTGGGTGAAAAACAAACCAGATGTTTGATGAACACCTCTCACACGCATGATAAGAATACCCCATAATGTATGGCAGACATATTTCTTGGTACATTACAAAAACAACTGTGGTAATTCAGACTGAGAATTCTATATAATGTTTTAGTGTGTTTAGAAACTTATGTGAACACAAAGGATCTAAAGAGTGCTAAAGTAGCTATCAAATAATCATTGCTAACTTTTGTGACTTTAACATCAGATGGGAACAAGACTTAATAGTTAATTTTTTTTTAAATATTCAAATCACCTGCCATGTTATGTGAAAAAAATACTGCTTGCATTAAACATATTTGCAGCTTTTTATTGAGTTGAATTTTTGGTTTGTTCTCATACCATTGCTGGGTAATCTCTTTCATCTTCATTGACATTCTTGGTATATATATAATCTCCCTAATATACTGTTATTATTATCTCTGATAATTTTCTACCACTAAACATAATCATAAATAAAATATAGTACCTTGTCTCGTTTTTAAATAAATTTCTTTTTCTTAACCACTTACCTGTTTATATAAGAGTGAAACATGCTAGTAAGGACGAATGTTATGTAGTTTATTTTTAAACAGAATAATGCTCCACTTTTAAGCTTGGAAATGACAAAACTGATGTTTTAATCAGATGTTAGTGAAAAATTAGTAATAAAAATGGTTCATGTTTTACATTTTCTTCTAGGAAAGGTGGAAAGGTTCTTTTAATATGAACCATAATGTTTTGTATTTATGTTATGAATATATATTTAACAAAGTCGACTCTAACATAATACTTTCATCAATAACTTGTATGTTGATATGAACAGTTTTATATACTTCATTAAATGCACTTATTGAGGACTTAAACAAGAACTTCTATGGACTTGATGATTGATGGCTTCCCGCTCATGAACTGAGACAATTAAAACTATGGTTAAAATATGAATCTGGATTCAGGAAATGCTTTGGATGGGGTAGATTTGCTTTAAAATGGCAGACTCATAAAACAATAATATAAACTTTAGAAAAGAGTTATTATATTAAAGCTACCAATCCAGAATATAAAGAGACTCCTTGTGAGGAAAGTGAGACACAGACCAAATTAATTCTTTATGTCAATTACACGTGCTCCTATATTGTCTCAGAGATTATTTTTCAATAACGGTCAGCTATTCCTAATGTTGAATATGGATGTAACGTCACAAAATCAATAAATTATTTAAAAAAAAAGCTTGTTTGAAAGATTGATAGCTCTGTGAACCATCAATAAAGTTGGCTACTGAATTAAAATAGTAAATAATACTCAGTAGGCAGGCACATCATGGTCACTGAACTTGGAACAACATTACAACAATGTCTGTAATGTTTCTTCAACATTGTTTGGAGATTATTTGACCATGCAGGCCCTACGACACCGGGGGGCGTAGCCCCGCCCCCCCCCCCCCCCCCCC
>JANTOQ010180257.1:0-14470 GCA_027564595.1 Bythotiara depressa | reverse complement strand
CACCAACCAGCCTATCGTACCTATATACTATTTTATATTCATTTATTTATTATTATTATTATCTTCTGAAGCAATGTCTCCTGGCGATATCACTTTTCGTGCCTTGCGGGGAACATTGCTTATCCTTTTGTACTTTTGTATTGCTATGTCTTGTTCTCTATGTATATGTCCATGTATTTAATTTTTATGCTTTCTTTTCGTATTAATTGCGTTACTGTTATAATTTTTTGTTTTATTGAATAGAAAAGAAAAAAAAAAGAAGAAAATATTATGTTGAAATTTGCATTCTTTATAACTATAAGGTCTCTTTCTGGTACAATCTTTACTGAAATGATTCTGTGCCAAACAGCTGTAGCACAACCTTTTTTCCTTTTCCAATTCAAATATTCTTCTTGCATCGAATGCTTTGAAAACTGCACATGCCCATACTCCATAGTTGTTTCCACATATCTTGCATGTTCTTCCCAGAAAATTGATAGAATTACCAGTGTACATTGTTCTTGAACTAGTCTTTTGTCTTCCATCGTCTTTGAATTAGTGATGCCTTTTATGGTTTAAGCAGTAATAATATGGAATTCTGATTTTTTTATTATCCAGGCTCTGAACATCGAAACTGATTCATACCTGTCATATTCAAAGATTCAGCGATGGTAATTTGTCAGCATAGATTCAGGTAACTTTCTTTGCAGCTTTACATACAGTGCGCCAGTGCCAAGGTCATCATAACGCTCTGTATCTTCTAAGTTTACAACTGCAACATCCAACAGGTCAGCAAACTTTTCTGCATCTTTTGAATTTCCATTCCTTATTGGCTTGAACTTGTCCTGTCTCTCTATATATAAGGCTATACGTCTTCTCCGGCCACCATACTTCCTTTCTAACCTCCCTTTTGCAGCCTCGTATGCAACAACCGATCAATGACTAAAGTTTTCAATACTCTTCAAGGCTTCACCAGCTAAGTATTTCCTTAGTTGAAGTAACTTATCTTCAGGTGTGGCTGGAGAATCATCGATACAATCTATGAAGGCTGCTTTCCACCTTTCATAGGTGGCCTTGTTTCCACTGAATCTAGGTATTGATACACGTTTCAATTTTTTCCATGGATCTTATTCAATTGAAAAATCTCTAGCATTACATTTTTGTCTTTTCCCACTAGATGGCATATTTTTGTTTGATTCCTTGATGTTATATTCATCTACGTCAATTGATAATCCTTTAATAAGTGGAATGTGGGTAGGCTGGTTGACGATTCTGGAACTATTTTTTCTGGAATGTTTTGGTATATGGTCTGGATCATGGTTTGAAGGCTTTCTGTCATTGTGCATTGTGTCTATTTGTTGTTTCAATGGTATGTTGGAGTTTGGGAGTTTATCATAGAAATCGATGATTAGTTTTTCGTTGTTTTTTTTCAGTTTATTTTATTGTATTGTTTGATTGGTTTGGTTGGGTTTGACTTGGTGAGGGTATGGATCTAACAATTTGGAACCACCTAAAAATACGGTACGTTAACCACCCCTAAATATTAATTTATACTTATACTATAACATTGCACTGCGCTTGTGGCGATCTATCTAAGAACGACATATTTTTAGTATATTTATAATTCCCAAAGGTCCAAAATGACGATAATTATAAATCGCAAAGGTCCACAATAACGATTGCTTATGAAATCTTAGCTGGTTCCAATTTGTTAGATCCACTGTATGTGGTTGGGGTATGGTTGAATGTAGCTGTGAGTGATTTGTGGTCTGATCCTAGGTCATCTCCCGTTGTGAAAGATGTAAAGCTCTTTGTCAGGTCGGGAGTTATTAGGATCAGGTCCAGAAAGCTTGGATGTTTAGTGTGGGGGAGTGTTACTGACGGAGACTCGGTGTTGGACTGGATTTCCGGTGTTATGTTAGGGATTATTAAGTGGCATTCTAATTTTTTTTTGACTAGTAGGGCGACTCCTCCGCCATTGCCTGTTTTTCGATCATTTCTAAAGATTTTCTATTTGGGAAAGTATGGGGTTTTCATGTTTGGTTTGAGGAATGTGAATGTAGAGTATTGTCAATCCACCATTTTATATCACAGACAGCCTCTGAGGATAGTATAAGTAGGGAATCAAAATTGCCCTTACTTAATCTAAGAGCATTAATTTTGTCTCTCTCCAAGTTTCGATAAAACTTGCACTAAAATATCCTAGAAGTTTTGCAACATCTCGCATAAGGCATTTCTGTTCAGAAAGTAACTGCTGACATAAGTCTAAAATTTTTTGCTTTTTCATATGTGTTAACTTAAACCGTCATAGACACAGGAATCTATAACAACCCCAAGGTATTCAATTGTTTGAGGTGGTTCAAAACATGACTTCTCTGGGTGGAGTACAAAACCCAGAGATTGAAAAAGCATAACCATTTTCTTTGCATTATCAAAACAAATAGTGAAAGATTTTCTCAATATAATGAGATCATCGATATAACCAGATATTATACACTTCTGAAATCGCAATGATGCCAGAGGTGATTTGAGAAGTTTAGTAAATTTCCTAGGGCCTGAACAAAGACCATCAGGAAGGCGCGTAAATTGATATAAAACACCATCATAACAGAATTTCAAATACCTTTGAAATTCCTCAGCAATTTTAACAGAGTAATAGGCATCTTTAATATCTAGCTTTAGCTAAGTAACATCCTTTAGTCACAAGTTTTTAAAACCTTCTCAATTGTATCCATCTTAAAATGGATATAAGGCATATTATACATTAAGACCTTTCAAGTTAAGAATTAAGCGGTGCCCACCCTCAGATTTAGGGGTAAGAAATATTGGAGAAATAAATTCTCCTGATTCATGTGTGCTTTGTTTTATCACTCCTTTTTTGAGGAGTCTGTTTAATTCCATTTTCATAAATTTGTGCTCATGTGATGAGAATGTTTCACCATCGGTATATAATATTTTATCAGGGGGAGGACCCTGTTCAAAATCTCTCAGGTGGAGGATCCTGTTTAAGCCAGTCACTGTGTCCAATATATCTTGGTCACTAGTCAGGGTCCGCCACACCTCACAAGCATTTTATATTGACCCAGCCTGGAATGAAACCACTTGTGCTTTTAATTCTTCTTGTAGTATAGTTATATAGTTACTTACCAAGGTGTTTAGTGATTGTTGTTGCGATATGGTTTCCGTCGGCCTTGGAGCTTCTTGCCCTTCTCTAAAAAAGAAGCTTTACTTTTTGTAAATGAAGAGTAAGGTTTTCACGCTGACGCTGACGTGTACTTCCGTTGAGAGAAGTTAGACCCATAAGTACTTGTCAATTTTTCTTCCTCTTGTGCCTCTTGCATACCTTTCTGGAGGTCATTACCCAGTAAATATATAGTTGTGGGGCAGTTAGCATTGCACACAACCTGGAATTGAGGACTCAAGGCTGAACGGATATTTTGTTTCCGTTTAAGGATGATATCATGGATTGCTGATCCCAGCAGTGTAATAGCATCAAGACTATTATGAACTAAATCTTTTATGTCAATCATTTTTTATTCTGCATCTGTAGATAAAGCATCATTCACGGTAAGCAATAACAGCTGAGGTAGCTCTTAAAATATTAGCCTGTATATTATATAGGTTCCTTTCATTTCTCTTTTGATATTCATTGAAGGATTTCATAGATAAGATAGAGTCGTGCAGTCTAGGTACATTAATATCATCGCAATTTTCTGGTAGTTTGTGCCTCTGATATATTAGTTTTCTTGTGTTGGCTTTTATTTTTAAAATGTGCCACAACTCGATCCTGCCAGATTTTGTCTGGATTTTGTGGCATTTCATTATCTACTTGAGAGAGTATATCCTCAACAAATTCAAATTGTTGTTCACCAGACATTTGAACCTGTGTATCCTTTGGAATTAAATCTGAAAAATCATCATCCTCATGATCATGCTCCGATTTCTCTGAGGGATTAATTCCAGGTAAAAATTTCTCTGAAGGAGAGCCTCCAGGTAAACTAGAATGGGGATGATCTTCATTCTTGTTGTCGTCAATAAGCCGATATTTATCGACATTTATAGACACAACATCGTCTGTGTCAACATCCATCATGTCATGTCCACGTTTTGAACGTTGTTGGTTATTGTTTATATCATGCTAGTGATATTTTGGATGACAGTAGATTTTAGTTCCTTTAAAATTGGTTGCTTCAAACTAGTGATTACCTCAGCATCTAATGTTGAGGTATTAGATGAAGCAGATACTGCTTGTGGAGTAGTATCGATCTGCACATTATGTGCTACATAATTAGAATGATCCATAGACATCTGTATAAAGTGAGATATTAATAGATATAAAACAGAGGTACAAAGTAAATAAACTTAGCTTAGCAAGCTTCCTCACGCTTTCTTCGCAGAAGTTTCAGAAGAACAAGTCAGAGGATTTTCAGGAGTCCGGGCCGATCTCGTATGGACTATTGCCAGGGTACCGGAACCGAAACGGGAAAAATAATTGAGAATATAGCGAATTAAAAATAGTTTGTTTCATCATCAATGTTTAAAAGCAATGTTTTGAGTGACGATTTGAAGTTATATAAAGATTGAGTGAGTGTGTTGACAGAACCGAAAATGTTTCATAATTTTGGTTCACGATGTGATATATATAGAGAATTAGGTACATTTGTTTTTTCTAAGGGGTATGTAGAAGTTTTTAAATGAGTATTTTGTGGAATATTTATGAGTGATCTCTCGAATGTTTTCTTAAAATATATTTGGCAATAGTTTGCTTTTTAGTTTATATAAAAACAAAACATTTTGGAATATACTTATTTGATAAACATTTAAAGCTTTTAAAGTCTGGAACAGAGGTTTGGAGTGGTGTTTGCCTATCTTTATTATGTATTATTCTCATTGCGTGCTTTTGTTTGAGGTATCTTTTGGTGAGTTTTGTTTTATTTGTGCTTGCCCATGCAATATTTGCATAATTTATGTACGAGTGTATAAATGAGTAATAAATATTTGTAAGGGCATTTTTGTTTAGCAAGTATTTAGTTTTATATAACAATCCAATATTTTTAGATATTTTGTTCTCAATCAGCTGAATGTGGGATTTCCATGTAATGTTTTCATCTATTATTACACCTACAATTTTTGTAGTGGTTTCACGTTTAATTAAAATGTTATTTATGCTCAGTTTTGGTATAACTAGGTATAGCGCCCTTTAGTTTATCTCTGTGAAATAGGGTGTATTTAGTTTTATCAACATTAAGAGATAATTAAGAGATAATTTATTGGCTTTGAACCATTCATGAGTATTGATTTAGTTCTACATTGACCGTAGAAAATAAGGTTTTCAGATTTTTATGAGAATAGAAGAAGTTAGTATCGTCTGCAAACATGATAGGATTTAAAGCTTTTGAGGCATATGTAAGTCGTTAATATATATTTAAAATAGTAAAGGTCCTAAAATACTTTCCTGAGGTACTCCACATGTAATCGGGAGCATATTTGTTTTATTTTGATCACATGAAACATATTGATTTCTGTTAGTTAAATAGTCTCTGCACCAATTTAGGTAGTTACCTTGAATGCCATAATGTCAAAGGATTATCACATATCAATTATCAAAAAATTAAACAATTAATAATTATTGTAAAAATAAACAGAACAGAGAAATAAAGATTTAAATTAAAGAATATCTTAAGAGCCACCCTGTAACCATAAAAACATTATTTTCCAATAAATTAATTTGCCATATTTATGAATATTGGTACTTTTTCCCATATCCAAGGTGTGGCTGATCTGCTGATCGGTTTTGATCACCCATTACAGGCGCATCAGTCCAGATAAAAGTGTTTTACAAAAGTGTTAAACCGATAACGAAAGACAGAAACGACTGGCTGAGAAATACTTAACATTTCGTTGACAGCAGCAAAGGAACGACCGTTCGTGCAATTATAAGCGCGGATATAAAAGTCATACTAAAAACTAACAAAAGTACGCATGAAATCAGCGTTACCAAAAAGTATTTACTGCTACTTGCTTTCATGTTTTTTAGTTCGCCATCCTCATGTTGAAACTTACTACAATCATGGGTACAAATATTTGACACAGATGACTGGAGGAGAGAGGACTTCCTAATTTCTCCATTTTTGTCCTTTATTTATGTGTACAATTTTCATACAACCAAGCTTTTCTATCGACTTTCCACTAGTCAACGGCTGAGAAATTCAGCCTTCCATTTATTAAGCTCTCCAACCTCGTTCCCAGGACTTTTTTCTCCCTTTCTTGATAACTCGATGGCGGAATCTCTCACCTGGCCCTCAGATATAAAAAATAGAAAGAGTACGAGGTTGCAGGCTTCCGCTTACAATTACAATAACTTAAAAAATGCAAATAAAAATAATTTGTGAAAATGAAATGAAATATACAGTTGGTCCTGAAATCCGAACTCTTGATATCGAACAACTGAATAATGAAATTTTAGACAAAAAGTACGAGTTGCGAAACCTTCCCTGTTGTCAGTATTTGGTTGAGAGCTCGCTAAATCATAATTTTTGTAAACTTAAGAGAAAACGTATCAAATACGTCTAATTCCTTCAGAAAGTGTTATATTTTCCACTCCTTTCCGTGCGTGTTTCAGTTCTTACATTACATGTTAGTTACGTAATACACGCGCGTTGAAGGGAAGAGATTAACCCTAGTTTCTGGAGAAAAAAATCAAAACGATACGCACTTCTTTGCTAAATCTTTTTCCTGGGTTTAATTGTTATTGAAAATCGAATAGAAAAGAAAATTCAACCTCGTACCCAGGGTTTACGAAATAGCGTCTATGTACATAAATTTAAACTTTTTCAGATCGCCTGTTGACTTACTTTGCCTCCGAATAGTACGAAATGTAACTTTGAGAAATCTTGAAATGGGGGAAGTAATTGAATTACGAACACATTGTTTTTAATAAAAAATACGTTGGCAAGTGTTTTCCGTCAACACATATCCCCCTTTTCTGGTTTTATGAACGCTCTACGGAACAGGGGCATAAAACTACAAAAGTCTTAAAATATAAGAGGTTTAACAATTCCCCTGATTTTCTACAATTCCGGACTTTTATAGCTGTCTGTCACCAAGGAAGGATAAGCCAGCGATTCTAGTCATTTCCTCTCTTAAGAAATTTTTAACACTGCAACACAATTCTTCATCTGTCCTTTTCTGTGGTGACAGTGGAGGGAAGATACTGGAACATCTGGATAAGCAGTGCAATAACAAACACAAGTAGGTTATAAAAACATTACTCTTTTCCTGAATTAAATTTAAAAAATTGAAAATATTTGTTGTTTATCGCTAAGTCGAAAACAAAACTAAGTAACAAAAACAAATCCTTAAATTCAAAACAAATTCTAAACAATAAAGTACATCCAAATCGTTTTTTAGTAAATTGTTCATAAAAAGAATTCGGGCGTTTAATATCATTATAGCATAAAATAACTTTGTCATGTCAAACATTCTCTTGTTTATATAAACGTTTTAATGATCGCAAGGTAATGACAAAAGGTTACTCGGAACTGTGTATGCTACATATACTCTCGTTAGCGCCAGGCAGTATCATAAGCGCCGGGCAGCATCTTAAGTGTAGAACATAATAAACATTTATGAGAAAATATATTGTCCTTTTTTCAAACATAGATCTCTTTCGGCTCTCTCACTCCTTGATAGACGTTTATGTAAAGTACTGGAGTTCAGGTGTTGTATTGTTTCCTCTGATGGCTCATTAAAATGTTTAATGCATTAAATGCTCAAACCTTGAAATATTTATTACTTCCTTTGTTTTCTTTTCCAGGGGACAAAAACTGATAGGACCAAATATGGATATTTATAAAGATTTCCAATTACAATATCAAGCATATGCATCGTGTGCATTGTTGACATAGCGCAGTAGTAGACGCTTATAACAGTTGAAGAATGGTAAAAACCTTTATCTTTTCGTTAATTGAACAAGCAATTTTCGTTAATGGAACAAGCAATTATGTTATTGCGGAAAATATACCTAAAAGTACCTAATTAATTATGTTAAGTCACGTACTCATTCAATGATTCAAGCCAAAATAAAAATAGGAGTAATAAGAAACTTGTTCGGGGGCAATTAACTGATAGCTAAATGTCAATTCAAGATGGTGCTTTTAGAATAAATATAAACTTGCGCTGGCGCCTATAGGTAATAAAGAATCTTTGCAACTATCTCACATTCGTGTTTACCTGCATAACAGTCAGCGGAATTCTCCTGCAGGATTTGTTAAAGTTATCTAACGTGTGTTTGAATCATGTACGTCATAAATCATGACGTTATAATTATAATAAATTAAAAGTTCTATTTTTGATGTGTCTCATAAAGAATACTGCATCTACACATGTACAATGTCAAGGTGAGTTTGACCACTGGATGTTTACTTGCCGCTGGCTCCTTTTCTTCCATCTCGAGGGTAATACTCTGCAAGGGTAACGGCTGGGATACGTTTCAACATTTCTTTCGGGAAGATACGTAATAATTTCCAACCAATATCCAGAGATTCAAAGATAGTACGATTCTCGTAGCTACCTATAAAATGTTAAAACTCGACGATAGATGATATTTAAGATGTATATTTATGACAATACATTGGCAAGTGCAACTCTACACAGTTTCCAGTCAACAACTATCTCCATTCTAGTTTTATTGACGCTCTACAGAATAGGGAGGAGAAGAGAGACAATCCTTCATAGTTGGAGAAGAGAGACAATCCTTCATAGTTGGAGAAGGGAGACAATCCTTCATAGTTGGAGAAGAGAGGCAATCCTTCATAGTTGGAGAAACAATGATATACCTTTCTCGAAATTAATTTGTGCGACGCCACTGAAAATTCCGTTTGATTTTGATTTTTTTTAAACGGACTTAAAAATCGGTTTCTTCGTTAAAAGTTGCAAGATTTTAAAACAAAAGCACAGCCAAACGTACTTATCAGATCACATAAACACAGAGCTGAACGTACACATCAGATCACATAAACACACAGACGAACGTACTCATCAGATCACGTAAACACACAGCCGAATGTACTCATCAGATCACACAAACACACAGCCGAACGTACTAATCAGATCAACTTAAAAATTATAAGAAATAGTTCCAAACCTTGTGCTATAAAATTCTTCTCAAACTTCTGCAAGAATTCAAGATATAGGAGATCGTCAGGTGTCAAGGCTTCTTCGCCAACCACCGCCTTCATGGCTTGAACATCCTTGCCGATAGCGTAATTAGCATACAGCTGGTTGGAAACGTCAGCGTGATCTATTCTTGTCATCCCTTCACCAATAGCTGACTTCATTAGACGTGACAATGATGGAAGTACGTTGATTGGTGGATAGATCTGGTAATAGTAGATAAATAAAACGGGAAGGTTATAACGAAATTATATGAGGCATGAAATATTATTAGCGTAAATTAATTACCAAATTATTGATCTGTAGGAGATCCGGATCTCTTAGTCTTATGTGGAGGTAAATACATAAATATAAGAATCGTTTTTCTGGTTGTTGTGAAATTTACTCCACACTACTAATAGGTCCTCTCTTTCCTCTCATGAAATCAGTTTTTTAATCCCGCTCTACAAGCAAAGTGAACACGTCTGCTCTTTCCATGAGCTCAAGAACAATCTCCGCTTATGGGGATTTTCAGCATAAGCTCTTACTGTCACTTTAAAAAAAACATATATCGGAAGTAGATAATTTCATAATTTTTATGTGAGGGCAAAGGGCACGATTGGAGAAGGGGCACGCAATGCTGAAACCTATCTAAATTTCTTCCCATACTAAATTAGACAAACGAAAAGAGATTGAGGTTGAAAAGGTTAGCGGGGTTACAACTTTGTGATCCTCATGTTTGCTATGGGTTTTTTTCGGTGGGAGTAAAACTAAAATGTACAGCAAGCATAGTCATCCTCTGTACACGATATATATGAAAATAATCGAGTGTCTTTTCTACCACTATTTCTCTACCGCAAGTACTATAAATATTTAGGGTAATGTCAGTCAGCTCGTGTGGTGGTCAACGGATTTTGGACCACCCTAAACCTTTTCATTCTACTTTGCTGTTGCAAATGCAAAAATAAATCACTGTTCTGTGTTTAAATCGTAGCATGCTTTTTAAATTCACTGAACTATCACCACTACGAGTACATTAGTTTGAATGTTAAGATGTTAAAGGTTTATACACATCAATTGAACCTGAGCAGGTGAACAAAACCGATATATGCAATAAAGCCAGTTTCCACTTCAGTGAAGTATTGCTACGGAAAAACAATGACAACAAACAACATTGAAAATAACCATTTTTGTTTTTTTGTTGCCTGGAGTTAATTTTCATGTCCTGAGTGTAACCCGACCTTAATAAATAGTTACAAAACCACGAACCTGTCTATTATGCAATTGTCGATCAACGTAAATTTGTCCTTCTGTAATATATCCAGTTAAATCAGGGATTGGATGAGTAATATCTAAAATTAAAGACGAGAACATCCATTAATACGCTTACAATAAATAGTTTCGCATCATACAGTTTCTTTCATTTATTATTCTTACATTGTAACAGTTGCGGGTTCCAAATTTCCGTGAAATATAATTTTATTGCATTTCTTTTTCTTCTTCTTCTTCTTCTTTTTAATTGTTTTATTTATAAATTTTATTAATTAATTGCAGAGCCAATTAGAAACTTCGGTAGCTCAAATCTTTGATAACAGTATTTTTTACTGAAGAGATTATCCTGGCTACATATTTATAATTATAAAAATAAAAATATGACACTATCTGTTTTTCTCAAGGAACGTCTGCGACTGTCTAATTAAATTGTGACACTATCTGTTTCTCTCAAGGAAAGTCCGCAACTGTCTAACTAAAATGTGATACTATCGGTTTTCCTCGAGGAAAGACTGCGACTATCTCTAACGTGACATACTGTACATACACATAACAATAGCATGCTTAGCTGGCGTGTCTCAACCTTGAAAATCCTTACCGTCGTTCGGCATAGTTAAGATAGGAATTTGCGTAATCGAACCATTTCTTCCTTCCACACGACCAGCTCTCTGAAAAAGAACGTACCAACATCATTGCGATAAGATAATTAGATATAAAACCTTACTTCAAGTTCAATGCAAAAGAGATGGCGGGGGAATAATTAAATACCATGTAACCATAATATACCAGGTCTTTAAGAATTGCGAGACACTTACCTCGTAAATGGTAGCCAAATCTGTGTACATGTAACCTGGGAAACCACGTCGGCCGGGTACTTCTTCCCTAGCTGCTGACACCTAAAAGATAATGAATATTATAGCATTCGATTATAACAGGAACCAATGCTTACCTTATCAGTACATTCGATTATAACCGGAACCAATCAAACCTTATCAAAACATTTCATAACAATAATTATCCATAATTGAACAGATTTACTTAATTTGAACCTAATTTCTTTACTATTGAAATGAAACCATTAACTTAATACAATATTTCCTCAAAAGCTTCAATAAAATATTTAAGTGAAGACATACTTCTCTCAAAGCTTCCGCGTACGAGCTCATATCAGTTAAGATAACCAATACGTGTTTTTCACACTGATATGCTAGATATTCAGCTGTTGTAAGAGCTATACGTGGGGTGATTATACGTTCGATCCTAAATTAAGATACACATAATACAAAATGGAAATTGTACGGATAATATATTATATTCATATTCATAGCACTCACTCTTTCAGGGTTGCCACAGAATTTTCAATTATTTTTCCCCTGAGTTTTACCTGGGTTGTTCAAGTTTTTCTCTGAGTTCGCGAGATATTTTTCCCTGGGGTTTCCCTGATTTTTTAAGCAAAAACCTATTTTATGAGCAAACTACACCATGACATAAGAATCTACATTAAACTTGAATGCTGGGTAATACATGAACATTTTGTACATTACTAAAGTTTCTTCCTACATCTAACATCTCTAAAAGGAAAGAAATTGCTATAAATAACTAGCATAAAATCTTTACAACTAAAAATTAAAAAATTGCCTCAGTTTTCCCTGAGTATGTAAAAACCATACAGAAATTCCCTCAGATTTCCAGGTTTTCCCTCAGTTTTCCTAAAAACAAGGTTTTTCCAGGTGGCAACCCTGTCTTTCTCTCCCCAGGTTTCATTGAGCGCGATCAAATTATAGGAGAACTCCCCTGATTTTCTTAATTTCTCTCAAAATTGAGATTTTCCTTTCCAAGCTTTCCCTCTATGAACTATGAACTGGGATAATTATATTTCATAAGTGTTTGGTTGTACTCACTAAGGTTTTTGTAGTTACAACTTTTCAGATTCCATCTAAGGGAGAAACGGACTGAAGAAAGATTTTGGTAGCAATGCCCATATGGAAATACTTACATTCCATAGCACATTATTTCACGCCTAGTTATAACGAGGTAAACGAAAGACAAAACCGGAAGGAAATGAAATCCAAGTTTCTGTGAAATTTGTGAAAATGAATATTCAACACTTACGTAGGATCATTGGCTAAATTTAAAAACAAACACACGTTCTCCATAGAACCATTCTCTTCAAAATCTTGCTTGAAAAATCGGGCAGTCTCCATGTTGACCTAAACAAAGAGAGGGTATTTGCCAAAGGTTTGGGAACCAATAGGTCATTCCACTTTATACATGCCTACCAATAAATAATCATTTTTACACCATGGATTTAAAAATATTCAAATCGTTATATCTCTTAGGCGGTTCATTTTCAGCCTATAGTCTTTTCGTCGATTTTGTTCAGTCTTTTATGCTCTTTCCGACGTATGTCTTGAACATGTACAAAAAACAATTTTTAGCCCTGGAAATTTAACCTCCTTACTGTAAAATATAGGGACACTTAGTGGAACAATGATATTTATGTTATTTCCTGGAAAGTAGTATACATCCTGGAAACTTTTTTTAAGGACCTGGAAATATGCATACATGGTGGTATACAGGTATAATGGTATAACCCAACACATGCTTTTAAAATCAACAAACAACCCATTTTCCAGGACAGGTCAAATGTCTGCCTCGCATGTGCACCTTATGCATGAATACTTACTGCTGAAGTGCTGCAACAGGAAAAATGCATAGAAAAATGTTTTTAAATTTCCTTTTGTCTCTAGAAATATTTCCTTAGTGTAAACAGGCCTAAAAGATGAAATGCTGTCAACAAACGAGATTAGGTTGAAATGCAGAAAGATGTAGGAAGTTAAGTTAAACATGACTAACAATAAAAAAGTGGACTTACACCCATAGCAGCAAACACTATAGCAAAATTATCGTCAGAATAGTCCATAGTTGATTTGCCATGTTTCACTAGACCAGCTTGTCGACAGACTTGAGCAGCAATCTACAAATTGTTAACCAGTATGAGAGGATAAAACGTACCAAAACATAGCCTGATGGGTAATCTTTTTATCAAAAATGTTTAAAACATACAAATACAGCCCTATAACCATGCCTAATATAATATTCCTAACAGTAACCTTTATCATTTTATGGAAAGATCAGGGAGACTTATCAACTTTTACAATCTCCTTTTATTTCCAATTAATATCACCCCTGGAAATAACAAAACAACAAAGAAATGACTATAGATTTGAAACATTTCCAGGTACACCAGGCACTATATCCAGGGACACCAGGCACTATAGGGTTAATGATACTGTCTTGGGAAGAATCTAGAACAAAAAAGCTTTACCTGCAGAATATTTATAGCAAAAAATGAAAAGAGAAAACCAGAAAATTATCCACAAAACATTGTAAATTCTAAAGATTCTGGTACTGTCTGGGAACAGATATAATCAGAAAACAAAAGAATGTGGTTCCTCGTTGTGCAAGCACACAAGTGACATTAAAGTTAAAACAGAAAGGTAGTTAGTTTTACCTCGTTGTGTGGGAGACCAGCTGCAGAGAAGATTGGGATTTTTTGGCCACGAGCAATACTAAAATGAAAGAGAAGAGAATAAATACAAACTAATCCATTAAGAGAAACATCATGCAAATTCAGGTATATATTATGGGAATGAAGCTTTCAGGTGGCTAAAGGGAAAAATTATTTATATATAATATATATAAAAATGACACAAAAATATCACAAGAACGGAATAACGTTCAGTATTATACGGAATATAGCGTGTTGTACACACAATAAAAATATTTGAAATTCAGAGAATAAAGAAAGTACAGAGTAGTAATGAACAAGAAAAACAACATGCATTGTAAAAATAGGAAAAATCACCAATATCGTGGAAAAGGAATAGTAAGTAATTCTAATTACCACGTTAAAGTCATAATAAATACAGTAAAAGAAGTAAATTAATTAATTAATAAATATAACTAAATAAATAAATAAATAAATTATATCCTCATAACTAGTGTGGCAAGGAATACCAAAGGGACAATACTAGCCCTATTTCCATGATATTCCTCATATGTG
>JANTOQ010180146.1:0-14474 GCA_027564595.1 Bythotiara depressa | reverse complement strand
TACTTCCCGAATAATCTGGCATTTTTGGACCAAGGTCTTGTTTGCAAGTTTCCTTTTTAACGACATCTTCAACTACAGTATCTTCCGACAATGAATATTTTGTGTACACTTTCGGACGTAAGAATTCGAACATGCAAAGAATTCGAACGTGGACGAAGAAAAGTAAAAACAGCAAAGCGCAAAAGTTCGAGACAGGGAGAGAAATTTGCTCAAGGGACGAAAAAACTCGTTCGTAATAGCGAAAAGTTCGAGATAGCGATGTTCGAGATACAGAGAGGAAATTACTAGAAATGAGTGCGAAATATCGAAGGGACCGAACTTTCTGTTCGAGATATTCATATTAATATATATTAATTATATATTTTTGATTTTCTTGTACATTTTATTTATATTGATGGCGAAATATAACATCAACTTCAACTTCAACTTCAACTTCGAATACGCGCTTAACACAAGACTGCGTTCAATAATCACGTTTGAATTTTGCATCACTGGCATTGTATGTGACGTTTAAGCAAGACCATTTCCATTGATGTCCATGTCTACAGTGTTCACCTTGCTACCACTGTGAAAAGTTCCCAAACTCTCTTTGTCTTCTTTTATATGGAGGTAAAACGCTAGCAGTAAGACAGTAAAATTTCCTGTGAACGAGGTTGCAAAGAACCTCTTCTTTTTGGTCACCTTTCCGCATTAAAGTTAATAATTCCGAATATGAAAACAACAAACAAATAAATAAATAAATTAAATAAACGGAAACTTACCAATATAAGTTAAATAAATGAAAAAATATTTAGTCTTATAATTTTAATATTAATTTTTTTTATCAAGTAAAAAAGTGAAAATGTATGTTATTCATATTTACCAATAGAAAAGAGTTTAATGATTTGCTATTAACGAGACTCCTCCTACGTATGACGCGATAAAGTGCAAGGTGCAAGTGTCCAACGTACGAACGAAGCATTTTCACTATCAACAAAAATAATTCCTGGAGTACGTTGTTTGTCGAATTATTGAACTCTTTGGTGTCATTGTGATGTTTCCCATGAAAACGAACATACATGTATTTACAAGCAGGTCCTGTTCTAAGAAAGTAGGTGGTCTTATCTACAATGTATACTCTTGAAGTGAAACCAGAACCTTTATTAATACTTCTAAAACATCTTTATTTACTAGGATGTAGTACAATTCCTCTTATAACAGCTCCTTTTTACAGGGACGTCTATATTTGTCTGAATGTTAGAATGTCTTATAAAATCAGCGCAATTTTCCAGGACATAAAACGTCTGATGTTAATACAACGCAATTTATTAGGAGATAAATTTGTCAGGAGATTAAGAATCAAGAACAGCTAATTTTTGACATTTTCGCCATCTCATTTGAGAAACATTCTTTTTGTTTTATAAACACGCAGAATTACGCGGTTGCGTCACGTTACCACATCCACACATTGGGTTACTGAGCATCACTTGTGACGCACACAAACATAAATTGTTTTAACGTGTCACGTCACAGTGCGGGGGATGGCATCAATGTGTCACATCACAGTGCGGAGGATGACATCAAACTATTTCATTGTATCTCAATGTTCTTCTGGAATATAATAATTTTAAAGAATCCTTGAGGTGTATTTAGAAATCTTCAACATAGCTGAATGGCTTAGTTCAACGTTCTACATCCAACACACAACTACATTTCAGTTTGACTCCAACCGGGGGATACATTCTTCCCCAACCAATTATTCCTTCAAATTAAACACTTCAGCTAATTTTGTTCCTATCTATTTCAAACAATATCTATAAGAAGGAACGAGTACAACCTCGTCCCCGTGCTATTTTTATTTTTGATATGAAAGATGCCGTCCGCTAGCGGTAAGACGGTAAAATGCCCTGGGAACGAAAATCCTGCACAAAATATTAAATACTTTTGCGATTTTAGGCCACTTTCATGTTCCTTATCGGGAGAGCGTCCATAAAACTAGAATTGAGATAGGTATTCACGTGAAACACAGTAGATTCGCACTCACCAGTGTATTTTCATCAGAAACAACGGAAAGTGTTCTTAATTCATTGATTTTCTATTTCAACACCTCTCGACGCCCCATTGCATCTCATTCTGAGGCAAGCGAGGCACCTCCTCCCTATGTTCTAAATGGAGCTGACATATTCAGAGTTGCGCGCTTTTCGAGTATACGCTTTTTTTTTATAAGTAGCACAAATTTTGGGATGAGCCTCAGTGTTGCTTAATATTTTAGCGTTTTCAGGCTGGATTGTTGCTTACATGTTGCTTAACAAAAAGTAAAAACCAGGTGTTTAATTTTTAATCATCGTTGTGCAACGTGTATATTACATGTAAATTTCGAATTTAATGCAATTTTGAACGGAGGAAGAAGAACTGTTATTTGTTTGAGATGCTTGTCTTTGAAAAAAAAATGAAATGCTACTCTTGAGTTTTAATCTTGTCTGAAATAAATACCATTAAAACCCCATACGAGGCTGGTCTGTTGCTTAGTAGTTGCTTAATTTTTTCGCAAATCTCAGCCTAGCGTTGCTTATAAAGAATGGCTTATATTATTAAAAAAAGCGTGTAACGAGCACCCTCCGCCTTTTCCACCGAAATTATGATAACTCGATACATACAAGGATAATATAGAGCGAAACTTTTCTCTGTAATATCCTTGATACATATAAAGACAATCTAGATACGCGTTACATTTGTGAGCGTTTAGCTCGATGTGCAAGAAAGTTATCGAGTTACGTGCTTTGTGAAGAAACCATAATAATCCCTCAAGTTATGCGTCATTCGAGATTTGTTCAAGTTACGCGTCATTCGAGATAGTTCTCGCATCAAGTCCACTATTTTTAACCTGCCTATCAGAGGTTTAAGAACTTCGTTAATGTGCGATACCGTTTCGTATAGATTTCGTGTAGATTTCGTGTAGACTTTGAAAGAAAAGTGTTAATATATCCAAAACATTTATTCATGTTTTTCTCGTTAACCCTTAGTGTTCCCGGAAAAGAATAAAATCATTGGTAATTTCTTTACTATTTTTCTTTTCCCAGGGGGTCAATTATTGGAAATATAAATAAATTTGGTAAAAGCAGATAAGACCCCCTCCCTTGGTTCCTTATAATGGAAATATAACCAGAAGACATGCTAATGCATTATAGATTAACATAAAATATATCTTCATTGAAAAGGCTTCATAATTAATACATTTGTAATGTGTCTACTTTCTGTAACTTTTACTTATTATAGTGTTTAATATTATATTTTTACATCCTCTTTTTACTGAAAACGTCCACAAAACCTATTACCTTAATTTATTTATGTGCGCAAACAAATTCTTTTAGACAGTTTCACCCTTTCCCAACAACAAAGCTAAGTAGGACAATGGTTTTATCCCTTTAATGTATAAGCATACCTCCTGGTTATATTAAACTTCCCATTAGAAACATTTATCATTTTATGAGGAACCAGGATGTCTCATCAGCTTTCACCAAATCTATTTTACATTATATTTCCAATAATTAACCCCCTGGAAAAGGTAAAATAGCAAAGAAATGACCAATGCTTTGATTCCTTTCCCGGGGGACACTATGAATTAAAAGGGTTAACATTTGATTTAAAATTTGATCATTTGTTTTGAGCCATTACCATAATCTTTATCGGACACATAGATTAGTGTAGCATCTGTAAACATGATAATATCGGCATGGTTAAAACATTCATTAATGTCGCTTTTTAATTAAGAATAAAATAGGACCAATTATAGATCCTTGGAGAAACACCTCAATTAATTAAAACTGGACTTGATGTACTATTATTATATGAAAAGACTAGAGGACGTTTGAATAAGTAATCAGCTTTTACCAAATTTATTTTACATTATATTTCCAATAATTGACACCTTGAAGAAAGCAAAATAGCAAAGTAATGAGCAATGATCTGATTGGTTCCTTTCTATGACACTAATGGTTAAATAGATAAAATATATTTATTCGAAAAAGATTCATTCAAATGAATTCTAACCACCGGGTCATTTTACCACGACTTTATTATTATTTTTATTATTATTTATTACTTATTTATGACCATTTATACATAATTCACACCCAAAATGAACGCAATAAAATAAGAGGTGGTACCGAAAAGAGAGTTTAACTTGAAAGACACGCAACTCGACAACATTCGTGCACATCGAGTTAACTGCTCACATATTAAACGGTGTAACTCGATTGTCCTGCATCGACTTAAGTGCTATCATAATCTAGGAAAAGGGCTTCGGGAGAATGCGTCACTCGAAATATAGCAGCCCCATTTTAAATACATCTTGGAAGTAATTTCGAGGAATCTTACAAATCATTTTGAAATATTTGAGACATCTAAAACCACCTCACTGTTGAGGATTCTATGATGTTATCTGGGTGGTAGACAATATACGTCACGTGACATCATACTAACACACCTTCTTTTTTAGGAAAAACAAATTCGAATTTCACTATAAAACCTTTTTTTAGTCTTGAAAATGTTAATACCTAGCCAATACTTTCGACAATACATTTTGTTTAAAAAAACACTCTTTGATCGAAAACGAGGGTGGACCTAAAGAAGTTTAAAATAAATTATCATATGTGAACCTACTCTTAAATGGTATATTTACCATGTTAAATGCTAACGTTATATATCATAGACCTGGATGATATAAACGTTGGCTACATTTCTAGAGATTGTTGAAAAATCTCGTTTATAGACGAATAAATTAGAATCGACATTTAATTACCTCACATCTCCGCGGGAGGATATTTGCGAACACCAAAGTGACAGTATTCAGTACTCATACAAAACACTTTGTCGACTATGACACGTACGATTTCATTTCAAACAAGAATATTGTAGCATGTGTCATGAAATTTATTATACAAACGAAACGTTTTGATAGACCTCTAATGTGAACATATGAAAATCAATTTCTACTGCTGGACCGTTTTTAACCTATTTGTTTTGTTGGGGGTAGCACACTTGGCGATATCACAATAGTGTGTTGCGAGTGTGCTACCCTATATATGTTATATTTTGTGAGTAAATGTTTTGTAATATTTTGTATTTGTACCTTGAGTGTCTAAATGAAATATACATTTATAGAAAGAAAAACATAATGTTTGTATAGGGAATATGGAAGGGCTCATTTCTAGATCATATCAAACATGGCAGTATCGTCGTTGAAGGATGTGGCCGATATTGAAAGTGATGTTGCAATTACTCATCTGCCCAAATGCGCACGGATATTATATACACCAATTCAACATAAGAGCTGCCATTTTGAATTTCTTTTTTGTTGGTTTTACACTGAATCAGACCTCGGATTTAAAATGCTCGTCGAAAAATAAGGCAGAATACAAAGTTTCAAACGTATACCTGCACTACAAACCGTTTTATAGCGTCTTGAAATTCGGAAAATTAAAAAGACTTTGACCGTGGAGCGATCAACTTGACCCCTTACACCTTTTCACGGTCAAAACCTTCATAAGTTTTAAGGTTTTAAAACGTTATAATTTCATTTGTAGAGCAGGTATGAATTTCATTTGTAGAGCAGGTATGAATTTGAGACTTTCCATTTTTCGACAAGGAATATGAATCCTAGGTCGGTTTTAGTGTACAACCAACAGAAAAAATATTTAAAATGGCAGCTCGTATGTTGAATTTGTGTATTGAAATATGTTTTTTCTGGCACGTGACAGTGACGTCATTATCCTTAATCATCCAAAATCCTTAATTATCTGACCATGCATTTCAAACTATGGCAAATATTGAAACGTATATTTTTGAGATATGTTATGACAAAACAATGTTATGACGTAAGTTTTGCTCTCGGAAATCTTTGTTATATGATAAATAACTAACATTGATCTTATACGTAGATGATAAATTTCAAACGTTTGTTTATTCTTATATAAGTACACTCTCTGCATCTGATGAAGAAGAAAAAACACCTGTACGCAGCGCAGGTTTATTTTTCGATCTTAAATATCCTCTGTGTAATACTCACATTAAAAATGAACCACTAAATACTCAGTTACGAAATCGTAACTGGAGGCGGCAAATATATAAAAAATCGTTTTGAAATAAGTAACAAGAAAACTGCCGTACCGTGGCTAATTCTCTTAATCTGTATTCAATATTTCTCTGATCTTCAACATATGTTTTCATGTAAATAAAAGAAGAGACATTTCCAAAGGTACACTATACATATATATGGTGGTGCTAGATACATGGCAAGAGACGTAAGTAACTATTAGTTCCTTTTATCAACTGTAGAGATATTTTGAACAAAAGAGACAAATAAGGTATGCAAATAAGGTATTTATCGTCAACGGGTTTGGCAGCTAATTATTTTCAAAAACATGGCGGAAAAAACTTTTAGTACGTTTAATTTTTCGTGACTAATTATGATTTTATATTTAATTTGAATTGTTGCCATAGTAACCTTGTGCGTCCAAAAAAAACATAAAACAAGCACTTGAGAATGTAATATTTGAAGTAACTGACGAAACGGTTTGAGACTAAATTTAGTTTTAAAACCATGTGGATGGTATTCATTCAGAAATATCTTTTGTAATGTTGAAATTTCACTGCAAAAGTACTGGCAAATAGAAACCAGCGAAACATATTTCTTCGTTATTATAGCACTCAAGTGATTTTTCTTAAGGATTGAATTTACAGGTAACATACAAATAACGTAAACCATCATATGGCATGGATTATTAGGCAGCCGGGTCAAAAGACATTGTTTCACTCCAGTGGTCAATATATCACGTGTTTATCAACAAATGACTGTTGCCATTTAGAAATAATTTATATATAATATCTTGATTCTGGTTTGGTATAACAAGCAGTTTCTTCTACTTTCATAATATTTCCTACCTCCTACCTCCTACCTCCGTTCGGTATAAAAAGTACTGATTCCGTTCGGTATAAAATTACTAATTTCATTCGGTATAAAAAGTGTGACTCATTCCAGTGAGATGGTTGACTGATTTCAATAAATGCGCATACGCGTGACCACAAATTGGCCAGAATTATTTTCATTTTTTATTGAGGGGAACGTCGATCGTATTATAGAAATGCAAAAGCTTATGAAAAGCAAACAAACAAACAAACAAACAAAGAATGTATTGACAGGTGAAAATGAGAGTACATTTTATGGCAAAGAAATAAATAATTTCAGATCAAATAACAGCGCCAACATTGTAATACGAAATATCTTATTTGCGGTGTGTTGGTTTTTCTTGTTAGCTAGAAGTACTTAGTGCGTCTTGCTCTCATTACATTATCAAACAATGAAGAAACGAAAATTAATCCGAAAGATTAATAACAAACAAACTGTCTGAATAATTCTAATTTGTATCTTCCAGCAAAAACGGTGAACTAAACAAATCTAAAGATATCCGCGTCTTAAACAATCTTTAAAAGAGATGCGCTACTGTAAAAACGATCATTAGAAGAGATGCGCTACAGTACATATTGTTAAGACTTGCGAATGTTTAGCCGTACCTCCTGGTTTTATAAACTTTTCTTTAGAAATCTTTGTAACTTTATGATGAACCAGGATGTCTTATTTTACCAAATTTATTTTACATTATATTTCCCATAATTAACACCCTGGAAAAAGCAAAATAGCAAAGAAATGACCAATGATTTGATTCCTTTCTGGGGGACACTATGCATTAAAGTGCTAACATGTTTCCTCAAGCTGCTGTTTTAAAATTGTTATTTTCGCAACCTCGTTCTCAGGATATTTTTCCGTCTTACCGCTAACGGATGGTGGCGAAAAGTCTTTATTCTGCCGTCCTCCATATCAAAAAGGAGAAATGGGTGATTTTATATAAACTATTATCTAAGATTTTCTTTAAAGAACATTTTATGGAGTTATTGGTGACAGACACTATCGTCTCAAGGTAATGATTATTTGGTAAAAATAGTATGTGAAAGATATAAAACAATAAATTTGTTCTTCAATTAATCTTCTTCTATGCTATCAGACCTTTATTCACAAACTCTTACAACAAAATTTAGCTAATAATTACCCAACATGTATTCTAGACTTAAAACATGAATGTTAGCGTCTGACGACGTGTACGTTTAGCTGGGATGTCACGATGAAAGTCATTCAAATTATTTTATTCTTTGTCTTGTTAATAATAGTAATAGGTGGTTAGATTTCGTTGTTTTTGTTTCTTGATAAGCTCATTGAGCTGATTAACTACATTAAATAAACATTTATGACATATTTCTAAATATTTTAATTAATTAATTATACACAAAAGAAAACACTTTACTGAAGAAACTGAAAATCAAGGATCTCTTTCATTTATCTATGTAATTCAGGATCGTTCAGGTTGCGTTTCTACGCAAAATTCTTTTAGATGGGGGTCATAACAAATTCTTTTAGATGGGGGTCATAACAAAGTGGGAAGGGTTGGAATATTGAGAATTTTGCTAAAATGGGTTTTGTTATGACACTTGATATCCTTATAAATTTTAACATGGAGAAAGGAAAGAGATCTTTAACGTTGCATGATCCTTTATTACAACCGGGAAGAGATTGCGTAAGTTTTATAATTGTCAACTACACCAAATTATTATTATGCCCTACCCCCAATTTTATGTAGGCTACTAATTTGTAAAAAAGGCCCCAATTACGTTTAGGCATATATGTAAGTATGCCTACTACCATCATATTACAATATATATTGGACATCTTTTGCTATGTTAGGCCTTAGTCTTGTTAGTCCTGTTAGTCCATTTCCTTTTAATTGTCCAGAAAATTGGAATACTCGTAGGATCACCCATTCCAGTTTTTTCTTTTAAAACCTTAGAAAGTGTCCATAATTTACTGATCTCTGTGTTTCAGATCACAAAGCCCAAAAATGGAACAATTCTGCGCCAAGTGAAGCATCCCTCCTTGTCGAACCGTGCTAAACAATCACGGTAACTTCAGTACTAAAAACTAAACTCACTGTTAAAATCAAAATTTACCAAGGTCATAGGTAAACGTAAAAATATTAGAATTTTGACTTTTATATCTTCGGACACATTCGCATCACCTGTGTCAATTTGACGCCTTATCCATAGATATTATAACTAGGATTATAGATTACTCTGGCATCGGAGAACCTCTACAAAAACTGAATTTTGACAAGTGGGAAGGCATCCTTTTATTTATATCATCATTTTCTTGAAACCGAAGTGCAATCAACTGGTAAAAGTCATTCGTTGTTTTGTTTCTATTATTCTACCAAAACATATAAAAGAATTCAACACACAAAATTAATATTCATCAGCCTTAGCTATGTACACAAGAACCTATATGAAAACAGAGCCCAGGTAAGAATAAAGTTATTGGTCGTTTTATTCTATATTACAAAGATACAATCACTCACTTTGAAGAAGAAAAAAAGAAAGATGAAAATAAGATATAACAGATGAACAAACAACACGGTACAACAAGAAAGATAATCGCAAAAAACTGATATCGCCTGCATCCATAGACTGATACACTAAATATCGCCAGCATCCATACACTGATACACTAAATATCTCCAGCATCCATACACTGATACACTAAATATCGCCAGCATTCATACACTGATACACTAAATATCGCCAGCATCCATACACTGATACACTAAATATCGCCAGCATCCATACACTTATACACTAAATATCGCCAGCATCCATAGACTGATGCACTAAATAGTACTAAATATACGTTGTTTAGGTAAATACAGATTAAAAATGCAAATGAAAAAAAGTTCGAAAAAAAGTAAATGAAACTAGCTATAGAATAGTTTGAATGATAAAAGTGATAACATTTGAGATGTTTATTTTCTTTGAACAGATGTTATAACTATCACTACAATACAGGACAATGTTGACGATTGAGGAGCTACTCAATGGTAAGAAAGAAATATTATTAGTAAGGAGTCTGTCAAAGAGTGTAAGCTGTTGAGGAGAGTAATTAGGACAATACAACAGGAAATGTTCATTCGTTTCAATGGCACTTTATACCGTAACAGCATATTTATTTTATAGTAATTTGGAAGTTATGTCGAAATTTATGTTCGCGAAGGTGAATGAGACCAGTTAGTAATTTAACTATTTAATGTACAAGGTGACTGAGATCAGTTAGTAATTTAAATATTTAATATACAAGCCCACACCTCCTGGTTATATAAAACTTCTTCCTATTGGAATCGTTCATAAATGCTTTTATCAACTTTATTTTACATACCCCCTGGAAAAAGAAAAATATCAAAGAAATGACTAATGATTTTAGTGTTAACAAATCTCGCTGTATGTGGTGTCACGTGATGAACTTTAGAGAGTAGAGTAAAGTTTAATATGCCCACTATACTTTTTGCAGTTACTAACTGCACTTTTTGCAGTTACTTCTTTTCAAAATTATTATTTAGGTTTACTATCAGACCTAGATGAATGCCTCGTTATCACGAAAAAACTAGATGAATGCCTCGTTGTCACGAAAAGACTAGATGGATGCCTCGTTATCACTAATTTCGTTAAACAGGTGCAATAATTATACTTTGATACTTAAACTTTTCAGATTTATGTAATTTTTATATGAAGTCAAAATTGAAAATCCATTGTTTCTAAAAATAAAGTGTATCTGATTTGCAACATTTGATGACGAAATTTCTGGAAAGGAGTTTAATCTTTCTGTGAAAACCAAATAACTCATGGTCGCTTAGGGACATGGAGAAAACATTTGAACTTGTTATGTTTCTGGTGTCATTTGGGAGACTTAAGACTTGGGATGCATTTGATTCGCAGATCTCAACCATCTAGATAATACAACTCATCTCCTGTGAGAAACAAACTGAAATCTGGACGATCTGAATTATTTGTTTTCATTACTTTGACCACATTTTAAGAATTTTAATCTGTTTGCTTTTCTAAAAAAGATGGGGTCAACGAGGCACCATAATGGCTGATACTTCTTCCATATATGGAGACGAGACTCGCTTGTCTCCGATTTAATTTCCATTATTGAGCATAGAGTGTTTGGAACTTCGAGTTTGCTTGGATTTTGGATGGTTTAGATGGCGCTGCGGAACGAAACAAATGGACGGATGGTTTTGAACTATCTAAATCATCCTGCTCCGAGGCAGGATGATTTAGATGTCAATCCAAATCATGTGGAAATGCGAAAGAAACGGATTTTAGACGAATTTAAATTGTTTGGAGTGTTTTGAGGGTGCAAATCAAATGTACCCTGAAGTCTCTTAAATCTGTTGTAATATGTGTAGGTTATTTGACGAGATATTTAAAGTTTAAAAATATTGAAAACGTGTTGGTACTATCTGTTTCATTTTGATGATTGCAATTAAAATCTCTCCAAATGATGCACTGTTTTTCTTCAATGGCAATTATCTAACTTATTATCAAAATCTTCGCGGAAGACCATTGCAACGGGTTTTAGTGAATACTTTCAAGAATTGCCAAATCGTAGCTACTTAATTCAAATGATATGAAAATCTCCTTCTTTAACCATTAAAATCAATAATAGGTTCTGTTTTAAAGAGGTATCAAGTGTACATGTAGCAGCCAAATTGCATAAGAGTTATCAAGTGTACATGTAGCAGCCAAATTGCATAGATTTAAACGCAAAAAAACAACAACGGGAATTGATAACGTGTCGTCAGCAAACCTAATTTAAGACTCCATTGGGTATTCGTTAAAGTTCTTATTTAATCTATCAATTAAAACTGAATCCGTATCACTAAGATGATAAGCAGCAAATATAACACCAATATTCAAATCAGGAGTATTAACATCTTTGGATAACTATCGATATATATTTAGTACTTCCTGTCATTTCTAAAGTGTGTGAACGGCTTAATCATAATCAGCTAATTTCTTACTATTGTCAAACAACCTACTATGCAATTATGAGTTTGGGTTTTGCTCAAATTCTTAAGTGAAGCAGCTGTTACATATCTAACTGACAGTATAAGACGGAAGATGACCTAGTTGGAGCCGTGTTCCAGAACATGTCAAAGTCTTTTGACACAGTAAGACATAGTAGCCTGCTTCCCAAATCTCCACCTATGATATAACCTGTACCTCGTTAAGTTAATTCGCTGATTACTTATTCAAACGTCATCTAGTTATTTCATATAATGATAGTATATCAAGTCCAGTCTTAATTAATTGTGGTGTTCTCCAAGGATCTATAATTGGTCCTCTTTTATTCTTAATTAAAAAGCGACATTAATGCATATCTTAACCATGCCGATAATATCATGCTTACAGATGCTACACTAACCTATGTGTCCGATATTATCATGCTTACAGATGCTACACTAACCTATGTGTCCGATAATATCATGCTTACAGATGCCACACTAATCTATGTGTCCGATAATATCATGCTTACAGATGCTACAGTAACGCTATGTGTCCGATAATATCATGCTTACAGATGCTACAGTAACCTATGTGTCCGATAATATCATGCTTACAGATGCTACACTAATCTATGTGTCCGATAATGATTTCAAAATAATCGAAACTAAGCTCATGTAGGATTTAAATTATTTATGTCATTTATGAAAATGGCTCAAAACAAATGATCAAATTATTAATCACAAAAGAGGAAGAACAGAATCACTCACATCCGTCCTTCGAAATTTTTATACATACCGGAAGATGATTCCAACATCATAAAACATACCCATATACCCATATCATATAATGTTCTTATTTATTTATTTATTACTTTTTTGTTATTTACTGTATTTTTTATTGTAACTTGTATGTCGCCGATTTGGATTAGTTAGTACCAATTAATTCATGTTAAATAAAGTTTTTTGTTATCAGCTATTTAAAATATTTAATATATATGAGGCATTGATTGCTAAAATTAATCCTTATGAGATTTGACTGCGAATAGTGTTTCCTTAAACGCATACCCCTAGGCTTTAGTAAACATCTTATTCAAAGTCAGTATAATAATTAATGAAGAAGGGGGTGTTATCTGCTTTTCCAAATTTATTTTCTCTCTCATATTTTTAAAAATTAAACCCCCTGGAGAAATTAACAAGGAATGAATAATAATTAAATTTATTTCTAGATTGCTTTGAAATATTTTTTTTAATGAAAAATATTAGCGCATTATGAAGAGCACAGCCCAGAAGCTTCAACATTTTTGTTCGTAAAAAGATCGAATATTACTGAATACACTTATATTTCGGACTTACATTCAGATGACCTGTAGAATGTACGGCCGAAATAAGAGTGTATTTAGTAATATTCTATCATTTTACGAACTAAAATGTTGAAGCTTCTCGTTATACTCTTCATAATCAAGCATTATTTACAAATTCCATTATTATTAACACGATATACCATGAGTATAGCGACCTTATTGAAACATGGCATTAGTTTGTGGCTAATATGCGTGGAAAGAGGGCTTAAGACGGCAAGATAAAATATATAGCTTGGCATATAAAGTAAGGTAATATTACAATTATTTTAATGTTTTTCTTTAATAATATTTATTTGTCCTGTTTTTGCTTTTTTTTAAATTATCTGGAATAGGATTGACCTTCCTATAAATTACGTCACTGCTGTCTGCTTATTTTAGCCCTTTGTGCATGTGTCCCCAGAAAGGAATCAAATCATTGGTCATTATTTTTCATACATTTATTTTCAGGTTATAAAAATACATATTTTTAAAAAGGTTAATAAATGGTCTATCCAACTGTCATAATATTACTAAATAATATTTTAGTTAAAAAATAAATAAATGTTCGAACAACTTTTTGCCTGTCAATATTAGAAGAGTGAAAATATATAACGGCTTCGTGTTTTTTAGTTGAAAATTATATATTCGGAAAACTCCAAAACCGTGTCTCAGTTTTTTTTAAATTTTGAGTTGGTGACGATAAAATCATAAAAACATGTTACTTACACGTAAAAATGTTTGAAAAACTCCCACAACCTTATTTGTTCAGTCACGTCTCACGATTAAAAATTTTTAAAGAAAAAATGTGACACAGTTTTGTAGAACAAAGATCGCCGATTCTTACTATGTCGAAACAAGGATAAAAGCAACATTTTGCCGATTTTTCCTGGTACCTTTTCACGATTCAAAGTTAGGAATAGCACGAAAAAACGTTTCTAAGAACAGCGTTTTGAAGTTTATTACGGGTTTATAAAATTATTTTAAATTTATAGTATTTATATATTTCGTAAAAAGTACAGTTCTCTATTATAAAATATAAAATCAATATGATATAGAATAAAAACATCATAAAAGTTAACGCCCAACCATTAAAATATGTGTACATATTTATATACACAAACAACAAACACCCGTTCCCATCTAAAATGTTTTAGAAGAACATCTATACCACTCCACTTTCGATGTTCTCTAGCATAATGTCTTCTGTAAA
>JANTOQ010180035.1:0-10763 GCA_027564595.1 Bythotiara depressa | reverse complement strand
CACATCATAACCACCCTTCTACAACAACACAATACTTCACGGGAAGGTTAGCTTTGCTTCTGCAGCACAGCATAACCGGATACAAAAGATTTCCTGATTAATTATTTTGGAATATAAGGAAATTGGAACTAGAAGCTTTATGTAAAACTGTTTCAAATATCCCATAAAAGGAGTACATAGCTCACTTACACATATGTCTGCCATAAAATCATATATAACTGGGAGACCAATATTGGGACAGCAAGTATCACTGACCATACTAGAGCTTGTTTCCTCTCTCCTAGATTTCCTTTATAGCCTATGAGAAAGAAAAGAGAAATACACCTTGCACCACTCCATGTGCACAATGAAAACCTAAAATACAATACAATGCTCGCATTCATGTTTATACTCATATGGGAAAAGCTTAACTGTGTTTACCAAGGAAATGATAACAGTGACAGAACTTAGCTACAGGCCAGCAACAACAAAATGCTAAAGATTTATCTACACTTTATGCGAAATCATTAAATTCTGAAGAAAATCTCTAATTTGCCTTAAAGTCAATAGCTCATCAATACAGTGTGTGAGAATGCTTACAATAAAACTGACTTACCAAAAAACAACCTAAAACCTTCAATAACTGCAATGAATACAAGCAATACAATCTCCAATGTCAATGTACCACCAATATCATCTGGGAAAGGTAAAACTACACCTAAACGAATGTGTGTACAGTTGTGAAGAATAATTTTGCCTACATTGCTGTACAAATAGTCAGACCTCAGAAAAAGCATATTGATAAGAACATGAATAGCTAAGATAAGATGATATGATAAGAAGTAGTTATTACAGCAACATTAACAATATCAATAACTGCAACAGTAATGAGAATAAGACAATGTCGAATCAGTCATGAATATAGATTAGCAGGATAGTTACTTCCAAATCAAAATCATAAACTATTGTATCATCATGTCCCCCTTCAACAAAAATAGTCAATTTAATCTAAAAGAACTGAAAAACAGTTAGACTAAATGAAGCATCTGGTGAGAAAATTTGCTGCCACCAAACGGTCTTCAAAGTTGAAAGACCCATCCGATGAATGGAATCCATTGCTACATTTTTTTTATCATTCCAATATTTTAACCTTTTAATACCTGGTTATATTTCCAGTCTACCATCAACTTCATTCCCAGTCTACCATAAACTTCCTAATTAAAAACACGAAAAACTGGGCCTGACACAAAATCTCTTTGTTCTTGGGTATTTTTATATTTTGAGCCGCAGAATGTTCTTAAATTGTTCTTATTTGTTAGTACTTTTGAGTCTTGCTATTAAATATACTTTAGCTGGATAAATTTCTAATATATAACATAACACATATCTTATGAACTTCTTCACATTTATTACTCAGCCGCTTGGATCTTTCTCATGCAGTAGTCAGAATACAGCATTTGCTTGTTATGAAAGAACCATGCTACAATAAAAATTATCATTTTCTCTCACCTATGTATAGGAGGTAATGAAATAACAAATATGCTGCCTTATTAGAATCCTGGCTCAATCTGGAATGAAAAAATGTACGTATGTTAGTCTGGAAAAAATGACTCTGTGAGGAGAACCCAAAGTGGGACTCAAGATTCTTTCAATTTCCAATGCTTTAGAATATAGGAATTATAATTATGTAGTGTCTTTTCTAGGTTATTTTTCTAACAGGTCACAATCATTATTTACCAGATTAATGGTACAGTAGCTTTTTAAAGCAAAAGTCATGTTAAAGTCAATTACAATCTGGAATATTTATTTTAAAACATTCCACAATCTGGGATTCTTCAGCCTCACCATCAATTGACATTGTTGTATGACATATATACTTGAATCCCACCAGGGATTATAAGTGGAGTCACATAAAACATTTTCTCCCTCGCTTTGTTTCTTAAAAAGAAGAAGGCTACGATCTACATGAATGTCAAGTTCATATATGCTTTTATAACAACAAAGTGAATATAAGAACATGTTAAGAACATTCTGAGGTTCAAAATTTAAAAATGCCTATAAAAAATTAGAACATCTAGGCTCATTGCAGGTATGGGCTAAAAACATGTTAGGGACATTTTTAGTCTAACTCAAAATTGTGATTTCTTAATAACAGTCAGTCTTAGGCCAAGCAATTTGATGTGTTCATGTAAAAAACATCTTCATATAGGTCTCATTTTTAGCTTTTTTATCAGCTAGCAGGGCTTGTACATTTATAGTGATGAAAAAACTTGGTAGAAATACTTCAGGTGAAAATAAATTGATTTAAAATAAGAAAAACCAGTAGAAACTTTAGTCAGTATAATAAAAATTTGTGTACATGCATATGTATCTGTTAAGAATTATTGAGTACATAAGGATATAATTTTAACATTTTTCAAGTATATACTATGTACATGACACATGCAATTCATCAAATGTTATACATAAGTGAGCAAACTTTTATTTTCCCTTACAAGACAGAACAATGGAACATATTCATGAAAATATTTTGCATAAAATGTTCCTATAGATTTCCAATTTACCTTTATAAATGTACAGCAGCATCTCGCAAATCCAATAAAACAGGAAAAAGTAAACATTTAAATGCAACAAAATCTGTAGCGGCAATGATGAAAGCTGATTTTGTATTAAGGAGTGTATATAAATATTATGTTAATTGTAATAAAGGCTGAATTTCACTTGCAGAAATTTATTTTTAATTTTTTAATTTTGCAAGTGGAATATACAGTAGGCTTAAAAAGCAACAGTTCTGTGTATACTAACCATATATAAAACAAGTGAACATTGGAGGGCAAAACCTGTCCATCATTTTCAGTTAGTAGACAAGTGATCCAAATGTTCTAGAAATGACAATTTATGGTGTTTGTTAGCACCATCAACAACACCATCAACAACAACTTTTAGTTTTCATTTTAAAAGGTTGTTAAAAGTAGATTGCTTGTTGAATATCATTGGCTTATTGGCTCCGTAATAAACCATATGAATTATATTTTTAATATATGCAGTGGCGGATCTAGGGTTCATCATGTTTGCCATGTGACGAAGGTTAAATGTCAATCTCTTGAAATGACAACAGCGCATATCTCATGAGCCAGATTTCCTATGTTTAATAATTAAGAAAGAAAGAAACAAATTACAAACTTATTATCTTGCGGAATGAAGTGGAATTAATGTTATATTTTGCATAACACAGTAATTAGTGTGCTGATATCTTTCTGTATATTATTATTTTTTGACTATAAAGTCGTCAAATTTGGCAAACATCTCTAAGATTCAGCATTGTTAAATTAAAAACAGGTCTTTTGACCTTTCAGAGAGTTCCCTATTATTACGAGTTCTGGTAAAGTTTTTTTCTATTATTAAGGTAACAGTGTTTACAGCTGCTTTGATTCGGAACATGGTTTAATTGAAAACTTCGTTTCTCATTTCTCAATAGACCTTTTCAATAGAACTCCATTGTTGAGTGATTAAAAAGTGGTAGGTAAAGTTTATCTAATTATAAAAGAACTCTGAGCAGGACACATAAAACATGAAATATTTTTGTCAGTAGGAAACTGTAAATATATTTAGTATAACATTTGTCAAAATATGTTAGAAAAATGTTAGCTACAGCATGTAGAATATTCTTAGCTAGTAGCCTGCTATAACTCCAGATAAATAAATATTATTACTTTTCTTCCAGTCAAACTCTCATAGTTTAGTTAAAGTTTACCTACCATTGTTTACTTGTAAAAACTTATTCCACATGCTCAAGATAAGAGAGCTGTTTTCTCTGAGAACGTGAAGAAAGTTTATTTGTTTTTCACAAAGTCTTTACAGAGTATGCTTTCTTTAGCATCTGTTAGTTGTTCTAGATAGCCAGTCTCGTGGAATAGCAAGCCTGTGCTTAAATGCAATGTAATGTAATGATTTAGAAGTTATAATGCTGATATTTTATGTATGGTATGCATGGATACAGCAGATATTTTATTTTATTTATGCATTTTAACAGTCAGTCAAGCTTTTAAGCCTTCAAAAAGTCTAAAATGTGAAAGCCCGCCTGGGTGCTCACAATGCCCCCTCCCCCCCAAAAAAAAACCCCACAACAACCACACAAACAAAAAAACAGTTGAAAATGAAAAACTTTGACTAAGGTTAAAAAATTCCTAGATCCGCCCCTGATATGTCATATAAAGATTTTAAAATAATTATTTTATAATAAGAGAAAAACATGGCATGGCAGCTGGGCTCAATTTAGGCGGAATATCTTTAGAAACACATCATGATAATGCATCACCTATTTACATGGTAATTATAAATGTGGTCACATAAAAACAACATAAACAAAAATTTAAACGTTATGTTATCATTCTTTGAATGAACAATTTACAATATAATCTAAACAAGAACTGTATAACATTTGAACTACAACTAAATGCAGCATCTGATATGATGATTCACTAAGGATTTAAAAAAATGATTAAAAACAATATTTATAGCTCTGAAAGGATACATCAATAACCATCCTTCTTTTACCTAAACATAAAAAAAACATACATAATTTTAACTTTGTATGAGAAGTAATTATTCCCTATAAATTCAGAAAAAACTTGTATAAAATTATTATTATTGATCAATGGCTCTATAGAGCACATCATATCTTTAGTTGTGGCTTGTTACACCCATTTCTAAGTTTTTACCCTTGAACACTGATCCATGCCAACAGTGTTCAAACGGACCGTTCAATCTCTGCTCCATGATCGAACCATGTTCACATGCTTTGATTGACATCAATCTTTAACAAGAGTTACAACCTTTTTTATTCACTATGTTACATAACTAATATAAATGTTTTACAAGATAATTGACTTTTCTTAACAATTAAATATTACACTGATGACCAGGTTAAAATAAAAATAAATTAGTAGGTAATTAGTATTAACAACAGTAATAAAATATATATACATTAATTAAACTTTGAATTCAATGCAAGAAAAACATAAAAAATAGTTTGAGTTCTTTTGTTTTGCGGCTCACTTCCTGCGTTTTTTTGACAAGGCTATATATCTCCTGCAATTGTGAAGTGTGTCATTTCTCTTTTAATAAAGGAACTTGTTGCTCATTCTTATTTGATTTCCTTTGCGATAAAGTAGGTGAACATGTGAATACATTACACACAAAGGAAAGTACACCCTTTCTCTTTTTTTCTTTGCATGTTCTGGACAGTGGAAGGTGTGTTATTTTCTTGAGGAATTTATTCGCCAAACGAATTCTTTACTGAAACCCATCTGTAAAAGGCTAGTTAGATTCTTCTTTTAGTTTTATCTGTTTAGGGTTTCCCATGAGTGGACCTGCAAGTAAAGTTACTGGGAGCTTGCATACAGTAATATTTTTTAATTGTAGACTCAAGAGTGGTTTTGTCATATGGTTTTACAGTTTTTTCAGTTCTGTAATTTCAGGCCATTTGCACTAGTATACATAGCATCACTCTTATCAGTAAGTTCTGTTCAACCCCAAGACAGGACTAGGCATACTCACTAAGCTTTTCAAATGAGATTGCAGATCTTTGACAGCACTATAAAGATCTTGCTGGGTTTTGGAACTTGACTCATACCATCCATGCTTTGGAAGTTTTATTCTGTAACTGTGCTGTCTAGTATATTTGGCTAATAGAGGTGTAGCTAGCTAGCTAGCACAGCCAGCAGCAGGCCTCCATTTTGTGGGTTGATCATCTTCGTGACATCGCTGGCTGTGCTGTGGGCTTTAAACATCGTTCATGCATCATGGGAGAGATTAATCATTGCTGTTAATTGGCATATATGTTTGCACACTCAGTTTTTCTAAAATAACATTTGGTAGAGAGTTGCCTTTGCCATAAAACTTCTAGTAGCTGAATTTTTATCTATTTGGAGTAGGATCATGCAAAAAAAAATTCAAAAAATATTGACAGGTAGTCTGCTATGTGCCATTTTAAGCTTGTATTGTAGAAAATCTGAAAAAGTGTTTTTGAGAAACAATTTGCCTATGAAACAAATAGTGATAATAATTTATTAGCAAAGTGGCATTAGATGAGCATGTGCGCCTTCTTACACCCACCCATGCCCACAAACCAAAAAGTGTATTTTTCTTGTTATTTTGAGATATTTGGCACCCCATTATATTTTGAACATTTTAGCACTTTATTATGACATATATGAAATGAAAAGAAAAGTCCAATAGTTTTAGCTTATGCCTTTCAATATTCAAGTTTAAGTCAATCATTTGTCATGAAATTTTTATTTTTTTAAACAATTTTGGCACCTCATGCACAAGCTATTGTATAGTCCTTGGAACAAATAATTCCTAAGACATGTTTCTGACTGTAGAGTAAATTAAAGTTAAATACTAATCTATATCATGAGCAAAAAAATAATATAATTTCTTCATAACTGTTGTATTAAAATTTTGCATATTCTGCTGACATCAGCAATGTATCATGTGACTAAACTTACCATATTGGCTACCAATATGTTATAGTGATTATCTGTACCAAGTATTGTTAAGAAACCATTTACGGTTAGGAAGTTATGGGGGTAGGGCATCGCCCCCAGTCCAAACTGGGTCACCAAGACCCCAGCCAGAATAGGGTTGACTCGTCACTTTTGTTGGTCTACACACATTTCTTAAATATTTACTGTCCCATGCACCACTTTTGCTGGACTGGATGGCTCACTTCTCGTTTTTGTTAAAGTTGTTCTGTAAAATACACAACAGCTTCATGTTGAATTTGTTTTGAAAATGGCTGTCAACGGGCAGAAGAAGTCTGTTTGTCCACCTTGTAGAATTTTCTTAATTATCCGCGGAATGATCTTTGTTAAACACATTTCAAATTAAACTGGCCAGATTCTCAAATATCTTTGCAAAAAGAATAATCATTTGGATTTCTTCTTGGTGCTAAACGGTAGCTATATATTACTTATTCTTCACGTTCAGATGATAAATTTATGTTTCCCACTGCCTTAGCAAAAATAAATAACAATAATAAAATATAATGCAGTAAAGCAGCTAGCTCTATTTATAGCTAGGGGTAGTTGACATTATTTTTTCCACAGCCAGGACCACAGTAGTAGGACATTCCTAATTGTCCATTCCTAATTGTTGAGCTAAAACAATATATATATATGGTGGTAGAGATTTACAAAAATTAGATAATTTCTAGCTAGCTAGCTATCTTTCTCAAGGATTAAGCTCAAGGATTAAATTTTTTCCTTTTATTTTAATTGTAATCATTATTTTTTCCAGCAAAATTGTTCTCATTCATAAAGGAAATGAATTTGCTTGCCATATTCATCGGGATTATTTACTGGAGATTACTCCTGAAATTACTATTAAAAATAAAGATTATTCATATTTATTAAATCATGGAGTCATTCCCAAGGATCCCTCCTATGTTATGTTTCCGAATTAACACAATCATTTAGGGTACAACATATGGTTCATGCACCATATCATGGTTATGATTCTAAGTGCTACTTGGATACTGGAGTAAATGAGCTTGGTAGTTTTTATTCACCAATATATTTGCAAGTCATATTTTATTTACAATATTTACCTATCCCATGGCCACTCTGCACTGCACACATTACATATATGTTTATATATATAGAAATCACAGTAAGTTTTTTTTGCCACATAAAAAGTAAATAATACCAAAATAAATAAATAAATAATACACAGGTGATGGATTATTTCTCCTCATGCTGTGGCAGGTCCTCATAAGCACAAGCTAATTTAATAGCAATATAATTAAACAGTTTCTAAACATGAAACATTTGTTTCCAATTCTTAACAGTTCTTTCTTTTGCAACTATATATTGTTATTTTCAAAACATTACAATCTACCTATTGTGAATTATATATACACTTTGTTTTATAATATATGTATTTCAGTTGATTGCTCTTATCTCTACTCGAATTATAAATAATGTAAATAATAATTAAGCACACAAAACTATAGCTTCCATGCTCACCCATGGTATACAAAACTATAGCTTCCATGCTCACTTATGGTATACAAAACTATAGCTTCCATGCTCACCCGTGGTATACAAAACTATAGCTTCCATGCTCACCCATGGTATACAAAACTATAGCTTCCATGCTCACCCATGGTATAGGCTAAGAGTATGTTCACATTGTCAGGCATTTATACATCAGTCGCATACATTTAAAATAATAATAATAATAATAATAATAATAATAATAATATTCTATCACTCAAATTTTATGGGGTTTTTGTCACCATTATGAGACCTGCTTTAAATAATAATAGATATAAAGAGTAATTAATAAGGCACAGAAAACTATAGCTCACCCATGGCATATTTATTCTAGTTGATCTGAAGTGGCTCAGTAATGCCTTAATTTTCAAAAAGGTTAATAGCACATATATTCATACGTTTATTAGCACAGCGAGTCACAGAATTATAGGTTTCTTTAGCTTGTTAGGCTCTGGTATGGGATTTCTTATAAGCTGGTTCCCTATTTAATTATATGTATATTATGTATTGCATGGTTGTTTCCTTTGATTATTTTTACATTAATAGTGTAATAGAACAACTATTCTGATTATTAGACTAAATAATATTACAACTTACTACATGTATTTTGATTACACTCATAAAAGAAGTTATTATGTTTACTCCTTTCCCACAGATGCTTATTAGAAAAATGTGCTTTTTTATGTTTCAATGATTATTGGCCTGGCTGTTTCCCTTTTCACTTGACTTCATAATGTCCAGTGTTCTGGAATTCTACAAAGTTACATCAACATGGTTTGGACAACTTTGCCTACTGCATGTTTCATTTGGCTATGCGTAAGTGCTATAGGTTGCTAAGAACAATTGCCTATGGGTACAATTCATTGACCAAGGAGGGCCTTTTTTATTTGTTTATAGTGTGCTCCTCTGACCCTTTGCTATCTGACTCCCAAGGATGGGCGTGGCTGCAGCATCTGGGAGGGACTATGGTTTTCTTTTCCCTAAGTTTTCCAGAAAGGCAGGCAGAGTCTTTACATAGCTGGCTCAGCCACATTCATGGACATTCCTCAGGCCACTTTATGGTAGCTTTGGGGGTTCATTTTTGGAGTACTCTAACCAGTCAAGCAGCTTAGGAAACTCACACATCAGGATAAGTTCTAGGAAATAATATCTACAAAGTATTTACAACCAGTAATTGGCATTACCCACAGGTTCATAGTTGATTACAGGTTACAGGTTACTTACAGGATAATTATTACAGGTTATAATACAGGTTAATATTATTACAGGTTATCATGAAAGGTATATAATACAGGTTAATATTATTACAGGTTAACATGAAAGGTATTGATATACATATATGATGCTTACACACTGTCGGAACCTAGCTTGTGTGTGGCGATGTACAAGAAATGTGGGTCGGAACCCAGCTTGTATAGTCACAATGCGGGTCCAGATTGACCTTAGCTTGTGCCATGTGCTTGTGGTCTTCAGGTGACTAGTGTGCTCCTAGAATGTCCCTTTTCCACCAATACTTGTGTTTTTATTTGCCTCATCATTGAGTCATAACAATTAAAATACTACATAGAACAAAGCCACTGATGTTCAAGTGTGCAGTACTTCTTGTTTCTATTTTGTTAAAACAATAAATAACTTACTCCTGCCTTTGAGAAAGTTAAAATTGCACATCAAGTAACTGACCTATGTATGAACCTAAAACTCACTTCAGCATGACCAGCTAAATTATCAATTTGAAATGGAGTGTCTCATTTCATCACAAGTAATAAAATGAAATGTAAATTCTTAAAAATTTGTGATTCTAAAACAGCCTTTGAAATCTTGGGTGGGTTACTCAACCTATTTATTGGTTTACAATTTTACTCTGCCTCGTGCATTGTTAGATATATAGTTAATGAGTATGATAAAACCAATTTCAATAGACATTATAATTGTAGATTATAACAAAGTAGGATAAGCAGTTTTCTTTCAATCCTACGAAGCGATCTTAACTAGTTGCAAAAATGTACAAGACCTGGAATAACCTCTATGTGGGTGAGAACAACTTCATTAACTCAGATGAGGTAAACAATTCAAAACACTCTACCCTAGTGGTAATTGGAAGTTATTTTGAGCCTTGATATATTATCAATTGTAAACTGTTACTGATTTCACTTTTTCATTTAGAAGAAATATTTAAGTAAACTCTAGCTGGAAAAATATACCAAAAATGTTTCTTCAGATATTCAGATTCATCTTTTGTTTCCTTCAAGAGTCCTAGAAATCTTAAAAGTTACCTGGTTTTAGCTAGAGTCTATTCAGTAGGTGTTTGGTTCACAAAATGTGTAGCACACCTCACTGCCAAACCTGTAAAAATGTATTTGAAACTAACACTTTTACATCAAACATTATCAGAAAACCTTTAAGATCAATCACTAAGTCAATTGTGACTCAAAGAACGAGATCTACCTTTTACATACCTTGCAAAATCTATGGTATGTAGTAGGACAGAGACCATTAATAAATTCAGGCCAATATGGAATAATTATAAAGCTGTCAGAGAAAAGCCATCAAACATGAAAAACATCTACAGTATGATTTAATAAACATTTTCTATGACCTGATCAACACTGTCACAATGTTAATTTTTATAAATTTGTAACTAAAAATGTTGCACTCTTTTTTTAATTTAAACTCCATATACACACAAATGGTGTTTCAAGCTTCCAGAGAGTAAGCTTCTGATAT